>OW285236.1:124355241-124667741 GCA_935421215.2 Melolontha melolontha | reverse complement strand
GTTCTTTTTACAATGAAAGCACCTAGTATGTAATTAAATTTAATTTATTTCTGATGAAGACAAAATAAAAAGTCGAAACGTTAAAAAGAGCATTTTTATTTCATGAATAGTTATAAAGTCGAATTTCAAGAAATAATTAACGATTTATAATTAAGAGAACGGCTAAGAAAAATAGAAAAAAAAAGGTGTGTATGTGTGTGTATGTATGTATGTATGTATGTATGTATGTATGTATGTATGTATGTATGTATGTATGTATGTATGTATGTATGTATATATATATATATATAATATTTTCGTGACGTTCGACGTGTGTGCATCGCCCTCGCTTTTGCGGAAATCGTTAAGATGGCACAAAGTGTGACCGTCGTCGACTGAGGTAGCCACTAAGAGTATTCCCTCGGTTGGCGATGAGCAACCCCATGCAGGGTGCGCTTCGCTGGTCTGCGCTTTGCCTCGTTGGGGCGGGGGTTGGGCCGTCGAAGTACTGCACGGAAAAGTAAAGAAGTTGCCGGGAAAGGGTTGGCGGCCCTACGCAACGGCTGGTTATTCGATCTCTCTAAATTTACGCGACCGGTCACTAAACACACGCACGAGCGCACCAACATACAAAACCCTACACTTACGCGCTCACACAAATACAAAACCACACACCCAGAGAGAGACGCAAGCTGCCAGCAGCAACCAACACACAAGTTCATACCCAGAAAGAGACACAAGCTGCTAGCAGCGAACAACACATATGTTCACACCTTGCTATCTATTTTTTGGAATACTAAGGCATGATTTATTATTATCAATTGGAATGTATCTTTGAATAATTTAAACCATAGCAACTCAATTATTTGACATTTATATGCTGTCATTTATATTTTTTATATCCTTGACAAAGGCATCATTGCCGAAACATGTAGGGTTGTTTTGAATATATATATATGCTTTGAAGTAATAAACCAAGACCTTTAATCGCCGACTTATTAAGTTTACCATATATATATATATATATATATCATGACTTACCTACTTTGAGTTCAATTTTAAACAAAGATTTCGAAATTAATTATTTAAAAAAAAAGAAAAAAATTTACAATAAAAACTTAAGGTAAAAAAATAGGTGTAATAAAACCACTGAAATTGCATCTTTTTCTATCATATATTTACCGTAACAACGTAGTCAGTGCAAGGTTAGGGTGTCGAGGACCGGAAACACGGGGGAACCCACCCTCGCAGTATGGCCGGAAGTAGTGTAAGGCCCTGAACGGAGGCTACCTGTCACCAGGCACAGTGCCGAGTATCCCTCTTTGCCTCTCCGCGTCTCTCATCCACAAGCATCCCTATACTTGCAATAACTCTACACAAACAGATTGTAAGAAAGGCATTCGAAGGAGACGAACACATGGTTTATTTTACGGAAAGTATCACGACAACTTATATTATATGGGATATGCTGCTCTTTTTTTTATTCTATAGAAGAGCTAGGCAGTTGCAAAATAACGTAAAAGGATAGACAAAACAAAATTAAATATAAATGTGGGTGAATAATTAAAACAATTAATTGCGAAGAAATATTCTCTATATTGTGATTATATAAAATATGAAATATAAATCGTAAATGAAGAAAAAATAATAAGTAACAAGTAAAGACCGGCATTCTCGGTCGACTCCCAGAGGCGTGGACCAGCGATAGGTTCGGAAGACTCGCTTTACCAGCGCTTCGTGTGCTATGTGTATGTAGTACATGAATACATGAACAGCTATCATAGCGTGAAGTTGTTTATAGACGTATTTACGAATACGGGTAGATGTAATTCGAACTGAAAGCACTTTTATTTCAGTAAACTCAACGCAATTACGCCGCTGTTTGCTTACCCAAGTTCCGGATCTTTAGTAATAAGTCATAATACGTAGTAATAAGTCAAAAGAGTCTATGTTCGATTTAAAAATATAAAGTAAACTATAAAATAATAAATAATAATAATAATAGCATGTATGCTTAACAGAACACTTCCATTTGAAATAATAATAATCCATATCTTAGAATCTCCATCATAAATCAAAAAAGAAGCAGAAATGATTTATGCTATTAACAATGTTTCATTAATGTTTACTTAATTCACTTTATTTAATTTTATGTAAAATACTAAAAATATTGTCATATTATATAATAAAGAACATGACTATTTTGTTTTATAAGAACTTGCCACTGTATGTAGCTAGTATTATTGCTAATATTTTTATTGGGTATTTTTTAAATGAAATTATCAACAGCTCCCTCCAGTTAGTGAAGATTCGTCCTGAATTTATTAAAAAAAAATATGTTCATATATGCTCTGCAGAGGTGTCCCAGAACTCGCCCCCCAGAGAAAAAGACAAATGCCGACGACAATGTAGATCTCAAAAATGCAAGCGAAGAAAATTAATTGCTTGCATAACAGAGCTGCGAGATGTTTAAGATCCACCAATTCTAGAAAAGGCACTCCAGATGATAATGGGAATAAAATTGATTGCTAAGCTTATATTGTCACACTTTCAGAATGACATGCCTGCGAAAATGTCAACATAAACATGTTAGGTTAAGGCAGATGTCATTCAAGATGTTACACTCGCCATCATATTAATCTATTTTTATTTATATTTTAATAAAGCAACAAATGGCTGTTCTAAAAAGAACTTTGTTTTTTCTAATATACATGAACTTGTCATAAAAAAACAGGAGAAAAGGTATAACATAATAATAATAATAATAATAACAGAAATAACATAGTCAAAAGAGATCATGAAAAGAAAAATAAATTCAATCAGGGCGAGTGCTCAAAGGGCCACAATTCATTTGTAAGCATAACCGTGCTCGCCGCAAAAGACCCAGTTTAGAATCCGTAACCATTACAGGAGTAATTGTAGCAAAGATTTCCTGAACGCAACCCCTTAATTGTTCTTTTGTAGCAATAGGGTGCCTCTATACAAAATTTTTAAGACGGTCCCAAAGAAAGAAATCCAGAGGATTTAAATCGGTAGACCACGCAGACCAGTGTCGTGAACTTCATCAATCAAGATATTGTTGATTTAAAATTTCTCGAACTTGCTGAAGTGCGCTAGTGCGCCATCGTGTTGAAACCAGTTGTTAACAAGATAGAAGTGGAATTGTTTTAATTCCTTCTTCAAGTCTTCAAGCAAATTGTGAAGTTCTGCGTTCAAAAATTCTGCATAAATGTGTCCCGTTAACGGTGCAGGGAATTCAAAAGGTCCTACCTAAAGAGAGAAGTTAGATGACATGTAAACTAATTTCTATTGAAGACATACCACACGATTCCCTAATAAACTATCCCATAAATTTATGGAAAATCGTTTCTTCTGCTTTTTATGGTAAGTTCACGTGTATTAGCTTGTATTTATTGTTTTATTTAAAAAAAAAAAAAACTTGATTAATATGATGGCGAGTGGAACATTTTGAATGACCTAACATGTTAATGACGCTTTAGCAGGCATGTCATTTTGATAGTGTGATAATCAGAGAGCGGATAAAAAAACATTAAAAACACGGAAAGAAGTACTTAAAGAAGCATGAACAAGGGTGCCAGGAAATGAATGAATGATAGGCAATGAGATAACCGACAAACTGGCCAAAGAAGGTACTAATAGGAACTTCATAGGACCAGAACCTGTATGTGGAATCACTAAGGATTCCGCTAAAAGGGAGATCTGGTTATGGCTAGAAAAAGAACATAAAAATAAATGGAGGTTAACGGAAGGTCAACTCCATACCAAAACACTACTAAGGGAGCTGGACGGAAAGTTTTCAGCCAACCTAATTCGTAGTAACAAAAAAGAAATTAAAATAATTACCGGGTTAATAACCGGAGATTGTCCTTTAAGGAAGCATTTGTACAGCATGGGCTTAGTTAGCGAGCCCTGGTGTAGGAGATGTGAAAAACAGGAGGAAACTAACCTTCATGTAATATGTACGTATGAGGAACTGTAGGAACTCAGACAAAAATATTTCGGGAGAGATCTATTGGATCCTTCGAGTGTACTCAAACTTCTCCTGAGGAGGATAGTGAGGACTATCCTCACTATCCTCCAGGAGGATTATTGAGGACACAAGACTAACAGAGTGGAACTGAGAGATCTATTGGGGATAGTACAAAGAGCAGTGTGCTCAAGTGCCTGGACGTGCTGGCGTCCAACCCAAAACAGAAGAAGAAGAAGAGAAGCATGAACATTTACCCAAATTAGTATTAAAAACTTCGAATAATACAACAAAAGCTTTAAAACAAATACTTTAAAACAATATAGGTAAGAAATCGATATTAATAATTTAATTTATTAAAATGAATTACTTGTCAAATAAACAATGACTAATAAACATAAAAAAACATATTTAGGTGGGTAATACTGCCTCAAACTTGGTTTATATGTTATCTTTAATAGAAATTTTAAATACAAGACGAAAATAAAAATATATATTTATTATCCTAACTTTACAAATCAAAAAACTATTCATGAAAACAGTTATTTATCAGATGTTGATCAATGTGTTCTACAGTAAAATTATGTTTTCTATCACTTAAAATGTTCTTGAAGGCGGAAAAGCTTCTCTCCACTTCCACACTTGTTATAGGCGCATTTTTAAATTTAGCGTTAATAACTTGATCCATATCTAAATCCGAAACGTTGTCTCCACTCAAAATAGTGCTTATTTTGTTTAATGTTGAAAATCCCTAATTTCTTAAAAACACATCGCCTGATTTTAATTTTATTTCTTGGCCAATGCGTCCTGGTACTTTCGAAATGGCATCTTTGAAGTCATTAATTATTTTTACAGATTCAATTAACGATATTTCTTGCTTTTCTAAAGATTTTATGGCGTGGCTTACAAAATTGTAACGTGCTTTTATGAAAGTCAAATTATTTTTATGATCTTTATTTTTGAGAACTGTTTCTGACTTACATACCGATTCGCGAAATTGGAAGACAACATTTTTAAAACTTTCTAAATTATTGGCACAGTAAATGGCAGCTTCTAGTCAAGTTTCCCATCTTGTCAGTACTGGTTCTGGGGGTAGTGGTATACTAGTATTAGGTAATATCTGACTGAATAACTGTACCAATAAAGGCGCTTTCACAAATATTTTTTTCCATTTCGCAAAGTCATTTATTAACAGAAATTGCAATCTTATTTACCTTACCTTTATTTGTCTTATTTACTACTTGTTTAAACGTCGCCGAGCTGTGTAGACAACTTCGGTTACAGCGATTTTAGATACAATATTGTATTGCGAAAATCTGTCCGCTCAGTTAGAATTCTGTAACAATTTCACAGTTTCGTCAAGTGTTAGCGGCTATACCGACAGTATTTAGAGAATTACAGACGTATATTTATGCACATTTTACAAAATATTCTTGATGCTATCAATATTTACTACTATAAGCACAATGCCTAGGAATTCGGTCTCTAGTGATAATATAAGCTTAGCAACCAATTTTATCCACATTAACACCTGGAGTGCCCTTTCTGGGATTAGTGGATCTTAACATATCTCATAACTCTGTTATGCCAGCAATTAATTTTTCTTCATTTGCATTTTTTGGAATATAGATTGTCGTCGGCATTTGTCAGTTTTCTCTAGGGCGCGAGTTCTGGTACATCTGTATAATATACTCTGATAAGTGCAGATACTTCATTTGTATTATATATGCCTTGCGACAATCTCATAAATATACCAACAGATAAATCTGTGCATAAAATAAATTATATCTGTTGTATATGCTAACTGCATTATGATTTTGTGCTTTTAGCTTAATTGGGATCATTGCTTATAAACAATTTTTTTTTATTCTTCGACTACCGTGTTTCATGATAATAGACCTGTTCAAAATATTTTACCCGTTGACATAACTTTTAACTTCAATCAACAATAATGAATGGTCCGAATTGGCGGAGACTGTGGCTTGAAATCTGAAACAGAAAGAAACAAGAAAAGTCCCTAATCGCAATATAATTCAATAAACTCTAAATACGTGCTTCGGCAACTAAGTTGCCATCTTCAGTAGAACAATCTGAAAAAGAAAAATTGCGTTAAACGTAGCGTCTTTGGTTAAGGTTCAACCGCCAGTGGGAAAGCACTAAGAGCGTTATCCCACTGGTGATTTGATGAAGAGCATATCTTCAAAGATTGTACTTTAACCAAAGACTATGTTTAACACTATTTTAATTTTTCCGATTGTTCTACTGAAGATGGCAACTTAGTTGCCCTATTTAGAGTTTATTTATTTATATTGTGGTTAGGAATTTGTCTTGTTTCTTTCTGTTTTTAATATTGAATGGGTTTCATTTTTTTAACTAGTAAGTTTTGGCATTGCAGTTAATAAAAGCAAAAATTTTGCAAAGTTTTACTAACATTAGACTTTAAAACGTATTTTGGAAGGCGAAAGCGCAATCGCAAAAAATCCCATAAAATTTTCGTAGGGTGAAGATATTAAGAAGGTAATTATTACTAACTTCGGAAATTCGTCCAGTTTGTATTTGGGAAATGCTAAAAGCTTAATTTAAATCTGGAATTTAGGAAATAAGCTGTAAGGATTCTAGTTAGGAATACGTTTATCAAAAGTTCAATATTAGTTGCATAACACTACACCGTTACTCGATCAAATTCTAATAACATCTTCAACATAAACACGAAATTTGAATTTCACCTTTATTTACATCATAATGATTTGGAAAAAATTCTAGGAAGGTGCCTGCTAAAATACATACGCACTGTTGGAAAATTTGCCTGCTGCAACAGAAGTATAAATAAAAGTAGGAGTCGTGCCATACATCTACAGACAGAACTCTGTAATAACCATGTTGCTAGTTAGGGAGAACAACTACAGATTTTAGCTTATAATTTATTGGGTGAATATAGAATATACTGTTTTTGTTTTCATTCATTACGAATTTTATTTGGCTTCCTTTTTACTTATCTTAATTACTCGTATTTATATTCTAAAACAGTTTCCTGTTGATTGTTTTCAATATAATGTTATACATAGTTCGAATAACTCGATTTTAGAAGAATTTATTTGTTTTAGAATTGGATTTACTTTTAAAGATTAACTGTTTATTTACTACAGTTGCAGGCTATGATTTGAACACTTAATCTATTAGTTTGAAGTAACTTCAGTTTAATTTGATAATTTTCGCTATTTATTTTGAAATATAAAATACATTTCGGATTTATTTACTTTGAAATGATAGATTTCATATATTTTTAGAAATTCATTTATTAATTTATTCATATTTTTATGGTAAGATACCTATTTATTTTTCTACTTAGCGAATACATTTATCAACACCACTAGTACATTTAAGCAAAGTATTCTTTTTTTATTTTTAAATAAAGATTACTCATAGGGGTGTCCAGCAGTCAACTACTTAGGGTTGTCTAGGGAAAATAAGTAGGAGTACCCATAGAAAGCATACGCATATCATCCGCACAGATAGCATATTATACAAGGTCGTGAGAAATTCACAGATAACCGTCAGGTAGGGCGATTCTATGATTAATTCCGAGTCGACAATCCTAATACAAAAATGATGTATTGTCATTAGTTAAGCCGTATGAATTGCTTAAAAGAAGTGGCAATGTGGTATAAAACCATGTGGTATAAAACCATCAACAAATCAGTAGGAATGATATAACTTAATACACGTTATATTTAAGTCAAACGAAAATAACAATAATAATGATAATTAACGTTAATGCTGAAACTGGTGGCCATTGGTTTGAATACAAGCTGTAGCCTTTGTGGAATTGAATTTAGGACGCGTTGTAACATATCTGGGGCAATCAATTGTATTATTGCGTTAATTCTATTTACTACTTCCTGTTCATTGGCCGAAGGCGTAGCATAAACTTTTTCCTTCAAAACGCCAAATAAAGGAGTCAAGAGGATTCATATCTGCTTATCTTGCAGACCATGAAGTTGGTCAATTTCGCTCGATCCGTCTATCTGGAAAACGTTCATTCGACTTCCTTCAAAACATTTACGTATTCATTTGAATTTAGTCTATTCGGAAGAAATATTGGTCCTACAATTTGAAGGTTTAAGATGCCTAACCAAACAACAACAGAAAACTTTCTTTGGTGTCCAAGCTCTCAAATAGCTCTGGGATTTTCACAAGTGGAAATTGTGACTATTGAAGACACCATCTCTTGCGACCATGCATTCGTCACTCCATAAAATAAGTGATAAAATGTTTGGATCTTCTTCAATTTTTGTTGTTGTGTAAGATGAAACAGTTTTAAAGGGGTTTTCGTAAGCACTGTCTTAGAATGTGAATTTCCTGGGCTATTTGTCTAGTGCTGCAAGTAGGATCCTGACGAACAATACCTAAAATACATTCTTTAACTTGGATCGTACGACGATGCCTTGGTCTACCACATTACGTTGACTGAGAACAAAAGTGCCTTTTTCACGAAGTCTCCTATCCCATCTTTGACATGTATTGGTAGATGGATGCTGTCGGTGCAATTTCAATTTCGACTTTGTTTAATTTGAAATAAAAGATACAAGTATTAGTACTTACTTAATATCTAGAGATATACTATCACGAACGGTGCTGTTATTATGATACAAAAAAAATGTAAGACGGTTTTTCTAGATTATGAAACGTTCTCGATGATACGTATAAAAAATAAAATCTAAAATGTATGTAATTAGATGATTAAAAAAAACTTACCGTCTTATGCGTTTTCCGTGACTTGAAAATCTGGAGAAGCGCGATGAAATATTGTGAACATAAGTTGCGTCTCCAAAGTCATTTCTCATCATTGTACACAAATCAAATAAGAACACTTCGTATTTTGTATCGGCACCAGTGTCTCTATCTTTATGTCTTGCGCTATGCACGTGGCGTTGCAAATTTGATTTTGTTAAATGGTTTATATATATATATATATATATATATATATATATATATATATTGCACACTAAACATTTTACATTTACCCCATTGTAAGATAAACTAGGATGGTTCTCAATAAACCTATTGACTAACTTTGATGATAGCGGTTTTTTTACTGTACGCTCCTTCAACATTATTAAATACACAGAATACACTTTCCTGCTGCTATTATACGTGTACACACGATGACCGTGAACAACATACTAAGTAATCATATGTGATGGGGCACGCGGGAACTAATTCGTTAGTCACGCCTCTGCTTTCGCTCCGAATTGGTCCACTCTAGTCCACAAATCACCTGTTACTCAACCCAAATATACAAAAATACGAAAACTTCTACTAGTTAAATGTCTACCAGCAATACTAATTACACTGAATCAGAATGAATGTAGTTCAAACAACTTCTTTATGGTTACAAAATCCGGCTGGTCTCTTGATATCTACAGTTGATAAAGTTTTTCTTTGTAGTTCGTACTGCTTAATGTGGGAACCGCAAATTGTACTCTATCTCTTTCTAATAGACATAAATACGCGCTACAATACTACACACGTTAGTCATTTTAAGGTATTCTTATGCCTTATATTTGGCTTTGGATTGAAAAGAAATACGTTATGAACTATCCTCAAAATTAGATAAATTGCATCAATTATAGGAAAATTTAATGCAACACATAAAATTATTAATTAGTACGAAAAAAGGTAAAAATAATATGTTGTCTTCTGAAAATAAACATTATTATTTGCTTCTAATAATTTCCTCTTGATCAGATATTCTTGCACTCGGACAAAAAATAAGAATTGAGCAAAGACTTTACTGAAGCTTCTTCTATATGGCATTTTTGCAAAGCAATTCACTTTATCAAAAAAAAATTGGCTGACTTTATAATGAAATAATAATTAACTAATCGTCCAATCCAATAGACAATAAAATTATTACAATTCAACAACAGTAGTAATAAGAACATCTAAATGTAAAATATGTCTTCAAGGTAATTGGGTGAAACGATGAATGCAAATTTTCATCAACATACAACTGCAGCGAAGGCGTAAAAATTCTTTTTAAAAGCACGACCACAGGATAAGGAGAAAAACATTTTAACATACCGAGAATTAAACAAAAGTGACAGTTATAGGAAACAATTGACGTCTACGCGGAGATGTGACGAATAGGTGTCCATCTACAGGCAAGAACAATAAAAATGTATTTGCATATGACTAGTGCTTCAACATCACGATAATAGGCACATATACGTTCATACGTGGCGTCTTTGTCTACTGTCTCGGTCCTTTTTAAAATGCAATCAACGATTCACTGCATTCGAATTATTGCTTTCGTCTAAGTATTTCTGATTCGTTCTCTCTCTCTATTAAAACGTGAAAACCGTGCTCTTTCCTCTAATATAACTTCATGAATGTCTATATATATATATATATATATATATATATATATATATATATATGTACAAACGAATTTGCATATTTATGTAACGTTTTCCCATCTTTTTAATTTCTTCCTTAATCCAGTTTATGGTAAAATTAAGATTTCAGTTGACGTAACTTTAACGCATAAAAATCCGAGCCTTTTAACTTCAATCCACAAGAAATAACGTCATCCAGTGTATTTAATGTTGATTGGAAAAGTGTAAGTATCCAAGCTTTTATCTTGATACTTCATGTTTGGCGGAGAGCAAACAGATAAATACGACTTAATTAAGATATCCATCGACATGCAGCAACTTTGACTGAGCAGGATTTCTCTATTGAGCGCGTTTAAAGAGTTTATTTATGTTTGAGTGCGGAGAAGTTACTGTGTCGCGTCGTCAACTTGTTGCGCTGAAATTAAATGAATCTACGGTAAAAACTGTTAAGATCCAGTTTTACTGTCACAGAGACGTACTAGAAAATAAGGTAGTAGTTTGACATTGAATTGAAAGTTTTGCTGGTACGTTTTAATTACCAACACATCCTTTAAATTTCAAATGGAATATTTGAAAATACAAACTGAAGAAATAAAAATATTAGGAACAAATTAATTTTTTTTAAATTTTTTACAAAAATTGCTCACAAATTCTCAGTTAAATATCTCGATTGGTTTTTGCTTTCAAATTGACATAATTTTTGTTTTTAAATGTTAATGACTAAATCAGTAATTCGACTTATACTCATACTCATAGATGTAGGAATATTTTTGAAGTGCATAAATATATACCGCGTGTCTCAGTTATGTTGTTCCAATGGCGTAGCTCCGTTATCTGATAAAATAAAAAATTGAAATTTGATGCATCTGATATACACCTAATGTTCTTGAAATTTAGCCTAATATTTATATTTTTTCACTTCCACTTTAACCGGAAGCAACCCTAACTTTTTTATTTTAAATAGCACTCTGTATATTTACCACAAAATTTTAATTCTACCAAAAAATCTCTTTCCCATGAAGTATTAAACTTTGTATTTAGATTTAAAAAGAGAGGTGAAATTGCATTTTAAATATTCAAAAATTTGGATAGAAACCAAAGCGATCTATGGAAACCGAAACTAAAGCAAAATTTGACATTATTTGTTGGTGTGTTTAGAAGTGTGCTTAATAATTCGCTTATTTTAATTCGAGAAATTCAAGCAAAATGCGATATCTCTTGTTCTTCTATTCAACGAATCCTAAAATCAGCCAAATTCAGGCCTTCCAAAAATAACCTGCATCAAGGATTAGAACCAGGAGATTATGACAGAAGACTGGGGTTTCTTGCACGGCTAGCGACTGCCCGTGAAGATGGCATCATTAGCTCAATATTATGGACAGATGAGAGCCACTTTCATAATAATGGAACACAATAATGGACACAATTGCCATTATTGGTCTGTAGAAAATCCTTATTGGATGAGAGAGACCAATTTTCAGAGAATTTGGAGAGTTAATGTATGGTGCGGCATGATCGATGGGTACATTATTGGACAAAAGTTTTATGAAGGAACCTTAACTGGTGAGGCATATTTAGAATTCCTTCAAAGCGAATTTCCAGGATTTTTTGAAAATGTTCCCCTGAATATACGTGCCAACATATATTTTCAGCATGGTGGGGCACCGGCTCACAATTCTAGAATTGTGACTGATTATGTTTATCCGATTTTTCCTAATAAGTGGATAGGCAGACATGTACCAATAAGATGGCCTGCAAGATCACCCGACCTAACGCCGTTAGATTATTTTCTATGGAGATATTTGAAGCATAGGGTATACCAGACGCCTCTTGCAGATTTGAAAGATTTAAAAAATAGAATTAGGAATGAATGCACAGCTCTTAATGCCGACTTATTAAGAAGTGCTACCTCTGGTGAACTTTTGCATCGAGCCGAATGTCGCATTGAAGCAAATGGACATTTTGAACATTTCCTTTTCTGGCGCTCACGGTTCAAGTTTGGTGCCACAAAGAGATTCATAAATACCGTTCTTTTATAAATAAAATTAATAAGTATTATATTTTTTGTGATCATTTAACATTATTTTTCTGTTATTTGACTTTCAATAAAATGTTTGTAAATTACCCTTGTCTAATGAATATTCTTTCTAACTGACATCTTAAAAATGCATTTTTTGCTATTTTAAATTAAAATACGAAATAATGAACATGTTTTTCATAATTTTCTACAATCCCGATTTTTGAATATGTCAAATGCAATTTCGCCTCTGTTTTGAAGTCTAAATACAAAGTGTAATACTTTATGGGATGGATGTGAATATAATTTTCCGGAGAATTAAAATTTTGAGGAAACTATACAGGGTGCTATTTAAAATAAGAATGTTAAGGTCGGTGAGAAAATATGAGTATTAGGCTCAATTTAAAGAACATTAGGCCTATACCAGATGACCGAAATTTGAAATTTTTATTTTGTTAGATAACGGAGGTACGCCATTGGAACAACATAACTGACACCCGGTATATTTTTTCTTTCTAGTAGAGCAATTTTGCACTCAAAATATATTACATAATTTTAATTTCTAATCCAATGAAAGTTAAGTCAGAAACATTAAAAAAAAAAAGATGTAAAACCCCTTACGCCATTAATATTCGTAACCTACATACGTGTTTCCACAACTAAGTTGTTATCTTCAGTAAGAAGAAAAATAGCAGTGTTGGACATGGGCATAGAGATTTTTGTGATATTTGTGTGTTAGTTTTACTGTGCCTATACCCTTCTCTTTGAATTGCCATCCCTCCCATGTCTGTAGACATAATAGTCTGGCCGTGACCTTCGTTTGTATAAGATCTACTTCATAGTGTTTTGCACGAAAAATTATTTTAATAGAGTAACGAATTATTTTAAAATTTCATATGAAATTTGTAAAAACCGCTATTGAGACTTATCTTTTATTGAAAGAAGTATATGGCAATGAATATTTATCACGTGCGCGGGTATTCGAGTGGTTTAAACGTTTCCAAGATGGGCGAGAAGACGTTGAAGATGACGTATTACCGAAACGCCTTTCCGCGGCAAAAACGGATAAAAAAATTTTTAAAAATCGGTAATATAATTCCGTCTGACTATCTGTAAAGAATTGATGCGGTTGCTGAAACTGTAGAAATTTAGAAATAATGCGTAAGACAATTTTACATATAAATTTAAACATGCAAAAAGTGTATGTGAAAGTGGTGTCGAAAATTCTCGAACAAAAAGAAGCCTTTGAAAATATTTGTACTCACAATTTAAGTGCCATTGAAAATAATCCAAAGTTCTTAGAAAGAGTGATAACATGTGATGAATCTTAGTTTTTCAACTGTGATCCAGAAACTAAGCGTCATTAATGCAAGCACGAATAAGCAAATCAAAATTCAAAAACTATGATGATTGTCTTTTTCGATAACCATGGGTCTGTGTACTTTAACTGAGTTCCTGAGGGTCAAACTGTTAGTCAGCATTATTACCTTGAGGTTCTTGCTCATCTCCATGAGAAAATCAGACGAAAAAAGATCTGAATCGTGGAAAAAAGTTTTTCATCGGGACAATGTACCGGCCCGTACTGTATTGCCTGTCAAGACGTTTCTAGCCAAGTATAACATCGCAGTATTAGAACATCCACCTTATGCGCTTGACCTGACACCATGTCACTTTTATATGTTCCCAAGGTCAAATATGCATTAAAAGGAACAAGATTACAGACCGTTAAAGCTGTAAAAGAAAAGCGCCACGCATCATGCGCGAGCTCACAGAAGAAGACTTTTAGCACTGCTTTGCACAATGTTTGCGGTGTAGAGATAAAGGAGGGGTGTATATTTAAGGTGATAATAATTAAATATATCTAAATTTAAAATAAAATGTTTTATAGCATCAGTCTCGTTATTTTATTATCACACCTCGTGTATAGGATACGAATATTAATATGGTAAGGGCTCTTATACCTTTTACTTTATAAGTTTTTACTTACTCACGGTGTCTAATGAAACACTTTTGTAAAAAAGATATACATATTAAGAAATAAATCTTGTGTAGGATCTATTAAAACTAATATTAATAAGCAGAGAGCGGACTGAAGCGATTGAATGATCAATTGCCCCGATAAAACGTTGTGGCGGTATCATGTATAGTATGCATGTTATAACAGCCCAACTATTTGCTTGCTCGATTGCTTTCGTTGAGCAGATGATGTTATTTCCGTCGTTATTGTGTCTATTCATTCATAAATTTTATTTTATGGTGGCGTGTTTCTGGCTTCGTTTCTTCCAGTGTTAGTTGGTACAACTTTTAGTATTTAAAAAAATCCGTTTTATATTGTTATATTGTATATTTACCCTATATTTTTTTATAAATATTAAGTTTAATTTACTACTTTATTTTTGGAGTGGTTTTCGTTTCTTATTTTTAGTCCATTTTTTTCTGTTCTTAGTATTTCTTTTTATTTCCATTAACTATGGAGAATTCTCGTAGGGCAACCATGGTAGGATAGATTAGAGGCCATACAGATTGGCTGCCTATTCGTAATAATACCGGGATATATTGCAGTGCCTGTTCATTAAGTTTAAGGCGTCCACAAAAGTGTATGTGCAGAGACATGTTTCTTCGAAAACTCATCAAGATAACATATGACCACCTGCACCTGACACTTTTAACGAAGAATTGTGTTAAGCTTTTATGGCGGCCAATATCCCATTCAGAAAGCTTAACAATCCAGTCCTCAAGAGGTTTATTACAAAATATACTGACCGTCATATATCAGATGATTCTCCTTTACGTAAATACCACTTAAAAAAAGGTTATTTGAGAACCATTGAAAAAATACGACTCAATCTATCTGGTCATTATCTTTGGGTAAGTGCAGACGAAACAACGGATGTAATGGGAATATATGTGTTAAATGTAGTTGTTGGTATTCTTCATCCGACAACTTCATACCAACCATACTTAATTGCATAAAAATATTGCCAGTCGTAAATAGTGAAACAGTTGCAGAAGTAATTGATCAATGTATTCATAATATTCTGTCATCGGATAACAACTATAAAGACAAGATGCTATTATTTTTGACTGGTGCGATAGCTTATATGTTAAAAACACATAAGTTATTAAAGCAATTTTATCCTAATATGCTACACGTTACCTGTGCACCACATGCACTACACGGAGTATGTGAATACATCAGGGGTCATTTTCCAAATGTTGATAAGTTAGTTTCATCATTGAAAAAGATATTTCTCAAAGCTGAGAAAAAAAGTTGATGCCATATTCAGCTGAAATCCAGCTTTAGCAGAAATTCAGATTTCACTATATTATGTATATCAATTTTGCACAGAGCCGATTGAAAAATCTATACATTCGAAGTATGGTGCACTTTTGCAACATTTTAATCACGCACCCATCACCAGTTGTGATATGGAACGGACATTTTATATTTTTATTCAAAATTCGATTCGCAATTCGCTTGTCAGCATTACTTTTGTTTCAGCAGTAGTTGCTACCGGTTACCAAACCGTTTATTATATTCGCTCTGTTGTACATTGATAGATACATATTAACTGCATATGTAGGTATGTGCCACTTATGCAGGTGACCACACGTACCAAATTGTTCTAAACTCACGGATCGCTTACAGAAACAAACCCATTGAAGGCAGACGCTATGAATCATCAATCGCTCGAGTTCGCTCTCTGTTAATAAGTAGAGAACGGACATTCTTACCACATGACTCGGCGTAATTCAATGAAGTATTTGTTATTCTTTCCCGGCCATCTGGTCCGCTGCGATTACAATGACAACACAGCTATTGTATTCGGAGGATAAATATCCAATAAACGCAATCGGCAATTCGAAATGTTTATAAACTTCGCTGAGTACATCCCGGCGTAATACAATGAAGTATTTGTGTTTGACTTTCTCGGCCACCTGATTTTGGTAGTGTTAACAATGGACAACGGCTATTGTATTCGGAGCACTTAGTCATATGGTAAGAATGTCCGTTCTCTATTAATAAGTTACCACATTTTAAGTAATGTCTGTGATATGCGTTTAAAAAAAGATATTTTTATTGAAGAAAGTAAACATTTTTGTTGACTTTTTTATATGCTACATAATTATTTAAAAAAAAACGAAAACATTGAAAGACGGAGTTTAGAATGTACAGAAAACAAGAATGCAACGATTCAACTCAAAATTATAAAGAACAAGTTCATCTGAAACTTAAGAATCATGTCCAAAATACCGGATTTAAGATACACAAAAAAAATATGATTCGCAAACACAACAAAGAACAGGCTTGTTCAAGATTTAAATAGCATAGATATGTAATTGTATAAAAGTTAAACAAACAGGCCCCATGCACTGAGATGAATGGATTTTGGGAAATTGAAATACCTATTTGTTCTTGATTTAGTCGAAAATTGCAAATATTCTTATTTTTTATCTCGGTGACTAATTCTGGTCGTCATTGCGTGAGATTGCACGGTCACAGAATCTCTTTTGCAACAACCTCATTGTCTCTCGTGGAGTGTGACAAGTTGCCCTGTACTGGTGGAACCCCATCTCGTCTAAATCCATATTGGCCAGTACAGGCCACAAAAACTCCATAATCATATAGCAATAACCTTCACCATTTACTGCCACTGCATTGCCGGTGTCGTACTCGAAAAAATATGGCCCGACCATTCCACCTGTCGAAAATTCACACCAAACAGTGAATTCTTGTGGATACATTGCGCCTCGTCACTAAAGACAATAAAATCACTGAACTTTGTAAAGATGCAGCTGGAGATCTTTGTTTAATATTCTCTGCAAACTGCTTGCCGAAATGGTCCGTTGCTGTGAACGACAGCGAAACAATGTGGCTGGATTCTCGCCAACACTTGTAGTCGTTAAGGCAATATCTTCAAGAGATCAGCTTGACCGAGGATGAGCTGATGATTTCTCGTTCACAACGGAACCAGTTCGATCCAATTTCCCGACCGGACTCTTAACTGTCGAACAATTTGGTTCATTTTGTCGAACAAAAATTGCACTCACTCTGCGAATTATTTACGCTAAACTTTCACCATATACCCAAGTTTTGGCTATTATAATCCGCTGTTCGTTCGTTCGTTCCATGACTAATAATCACAATGCGTACTTAACAGTTGTCAAATTTTGTGTCCTACAATCTTAATTACAAGAAAATGCCGCGAAATTAAAATCTTGCACTCGTTTTGAAATACCTTTTATAAGTCCTTTCATGTAGTCAGGGACTAATTTCAAATCATCAAGTATGTGCAATGTAATTTTAACTTACAATGTTTGAGATCAGACACCTTAAAAACAAAACGCCAAATCTATACATTTCCCTTTTACTTGTTCAAGTTCGACAACACGCCTTATTGTTGTTCTAAATGTTTTTCGTGAATTCCGTATTACAATGTGATCATATTGAGATTCAGAAAACCATAAAAATTAATGTACATGATTCTACTTAAATTAGGTAGTTTCCTAAATTTATGTCAGAATTAATGAAAGAAACTTTCCGACGTGACCAAAATGCAAAGCATTAATCTTATATAATGTATTTTCGATTTGGAACAACATTCTGTGCAAAATTAATAGAGTAAATAATGAAATTCAAAAAAGAATGACGGAAAATAACTTGCAAAACCAAGCAGGGAATCTGGCCTTAAAATATGCAGACGATTTGTGCTTGATAAACTTGATTCAAGAAATTCTTGTTGTTAAATATAAAGTCTCAAACTCAATACTGTTTGAGAAATTTGAGAATTGTTACAAGTTTTTGGGCGAATTGTTTAGTCGGCCCTTGTATATTCGCTATATAATATAATATATTGCTACGTACTGGTTTTAGAGGGAAGTATGTCTTCAGTAACGCGCGGTGTTTCACAGGCATATCCGTTGTAGATCTCGCCGAGTCTAGGTGTGTTGCTTGTGTGTGTGCCGCTATAGATTTAGTAGCTCGACAACTTGAGATTTAGTAGCTTGTTACATTGAAATTGGTGGATTATTAGCGACATACTGAGCTTGCTTTACTGCAATTTTTATGTTGGGTTGTCGTGGTTGACTAGGCCGTAGATTCATTTTACCCTTCGACTATCTAAAGGGTTTTTGTCTCGAGTTATATCTCTAAATGTCTGCTAAGATCCGCTACTTGGGTTGGTGAAACGTCGGAAGAGAGAAACTGTCTGGAATATACTCCAAGCCACGTGTTCAAACAAAAAAAAAAGCCCGCTACGAGACCTCGTGTACTGGAATCGACGACATTTGCAGCAGGATACCCTTATGCAATAAGAAAAAATAGCAGCCAGCTGTAATTAATTCCAAATAAGTAGATTTGGTAGATTTGAAGCTTAATTACGTCGTTGCGACTGTTTTATTAACCCTTCATTAACACAAAAACTTGCACCGGTCCATTAGAAAAATTTAGCTACATAAAATATTAAGAAACAACAAGTCATCTCGACTTTTTCTTTTTTTTTGGCAACATCCAATAAATTTGATGTTCGAATATTTTAAGTTATCTCACTTTACAATTAAATTATCTCCGTCCTAGACATGAATTAGTTCCGTTGGTAAAAAAAAAAAACAGTAGTAACTCTCACAGTAATTATCATACCTTTTCTTTATTTCGGTTAGTTTTGAACGTCTAGTAATTTCGCTAAACGATTTAAACCTGGATTTAATATTGTAGTTACCGTTTTAAAAATAATTTAATGCATTTAATATTGGCAATGTTATCATTTAAATGAATTAGAAATTTGTGGAATTAAGTTGTTTAGGAATTTCGTGCATAAGAATGTCATTCTCTTGGTTTTTGCTATATTTTAATTGCGTTATCAAATATGTAGTCTTAAGTTTCTGTAAATAAGCGAAAAGATTAAATTGTGAACGATTACATAAGATCTTGTGTATACGCTTCTTGCATTGTTTTCGTACTTTTTTTTGTTTTCTTTGATGCTTATAACAGAAATATATATATATATATATATATATATATATATATATATACAACGTACAAGAGTTTTAGACTCTAGAATAGTGCTCTTGATTTTTATAATTCAAAAATTAAATTGATGTGTCGATTAGAAATTTATGTAAACTATGTACTTATTAATTTATTTTTATATTAAGGGCCTCACTCATTATTAATTTATTAGAAACACATTTCTTTTATAATTACGCTAGACCTTCGTTAGTGAGTTTGTTAGCATAGGTACGATCTGCGCGTGACGTAGGACCACTATGACCAGCAGTCCCTAAATCGCGGTGGTATCCTTTTAATTTTTTTTAGTCAGTATAGCAACGTTACGATGTGAACCGCACGGCCATCTCACTGAGCTTTACATCGTTGGTACTGGCTGGCTGCTATGTCGATTTAAAACCAACCCACCCACGCAAGGAACGTTCGAGGAGGGTGCTTGAAGTGAGCAACATTTTAATAACGCTAGTTTTTATGGACTTCTATTGCTTGCACCTTTTGTAGGTAGCAGAATCTGGACGGCTTTGATTTTCTTTAGAAAATATATGAACATGATGTCCAAGATGCTTTTTCCAATCATTGTGTTGCACTTATTTACAGGATTTCTTATTTGATCTATTATAAGTAACTCCCTAAAGTTCCGTGTTACATCTTCATTGCCTTTTCTGTATATATTTTTCTTTCAAATAATTCTGCAGAATAGTTTAAGACCATTAACGTTAACATTTTTAAGAAGTTAACATATTTGTTTTCTACAATTTTGTAAGTCTTTTCAGAATATTCAAATTCTTGTCCATCAAATTAATTATAAAAAAAATTATTGTTCACATATCGACAACGGAAACCTACATTTGCTATTATATAAATATGTTCTTTTCATTTTAGGGTGTGTTGTTACGTAATTTACATTTTTTTATTTTCTAAGTTTTTAGATATTTTGGTGCATTAAAATCATCAATAAACAAGAAAAGACGAGACTCAAAATTTATGTATTCTTTATTTACTTGCCTTATGCTTAAGTTTTTGGCGTGCAAAATGTAGCTAGTAGATATACTAGCTATATTATAAGTAGATAGACTTATAACGAAATACGGATGGACGGTTATCTAGTAATAGTACCATAGCAAGAAATTAGACAAAGAAGTGCCTGAGGTTAAGTAAGGTCTCAGGAGAGTTCGCGCTTGAAAGAAAGACGCGAAGGTAAAGACAGTTGAATATAAAAGTTCAAAATTTTATTTATTAAAATCTAAATAACAAGTTTTAGAAGTCATAACTCAAAACAACTTCGAAAAAGAACAGCACGAATGAAGAACTTTTGAAAATTGTTTGAATATTCACAACTCACTTACATACATCAGTAAATTATTTAGAATACAATATCAGCAAATATATAGAGAGAGATCGGAATCTAAAAAGTTGTTTTTATCTTCAAATTATCGTTATTATGTATGTATAAAATTTAATATCTCTTTCCTTAATACAAAACAAGGTGGTATTAACACAAACTATTTCGGTTTAATTTCACATCACTTTTAATGAGCATACCAACAAACGTCATCAAATAATTTACTACTGAATTTCATTAAAAGGCAAATGCGTTGATGACTCGAAATATTAATTTTTTTGTCGACAAAAACCTTTGTCCTGTTTTTATGAGACCACTTAACAGAGCCATTATCACTCTGCCCTTATCGCCTTCACTTTTATACCTAGTTGGTTGTTTATTTCTATTCTTTTCGTGTTGTATGCATGTGTGAGCCTTACCACAATAGCAACAAGTGATATTCAAATGGGGCGATAAAGTATAACATGGGGTCAAGGTGCCAAGCGAATAAATTTCCCAGCAATGCACACACACACACACACATCCAATGACAGAACATCGTATATATAACTGGATGCCTGAATATTCATTTATTGCTCATTATATGTTAATTTTGTCCATTTACATTTAACATTTTGTGGTACTGCGCGGATATAAACACGAAAAAATATATAAATAAGTACCTTCTTTTTTTTTTAATTATATTAGATACTTTGTTTATTCTTGGAAATATCCACACACAATACACACAAAAGATAATTTCTAGGAATTAAGTTATTAATTTGTATGCTTGTTTAATTACAAATATTCACAGGAATTTAATTTCATATAAAAGTAATATTTTTCAAAATGTGTAAATCAGTAAACGAAGTAAGTAAACTGATAACACTATATTGATTATAATATTCAAAATGTATAAAGAAGCACACTACTTTTGTAAAGTAATTATGTATTTGACTAACGTTTCACTTACAGTGCATTCAGAATTATAAGAAACTAACTTTTAATGTGTTTGCAACTGTTGTTGCACCCCCTGTGGCGATACGCCACAAGGGGTGCAACAATAGTTAATTAAAAATTAGTTTCTTATAATTTTGAATGCACTATACATTCTTTTTAAATTGCCCTTTTCATTTTGTATTTTATCGTGGTTTTAATGCTTTTCTTAGTCGTTCATTAAGAAAAAAAATAAATAAATAACTAACTAACATTATATACGTTTCCAAGTTTATTTTATTATTATATAAAGATATTACGATGGTGTTCCGCAGGGTAGTCATTTGGGACCAATATTATTCCTACATTTCGTTAACGACTTAAATTATCGTATAAAATTTCTCAACATTTTCCTCTGTGTAGATGATTTAAAACTGTATAATGCAATTTTTTATCGACTGACTGCCGTCGCCTACAATCAGGTCTTAATGCGGTCTCCATTTGGTATAAAGATAATAACATGGCTCCAATATATAAATAAATGTAAAACCATCCCCTTTATAAAAAAAAACAAGCAACTAATTGATTGAGAAGATACGTGTTGAAACTTCATAATACTAATTAGTAACACAACGTTTAAGTTTACAAAAGGTATAATGTAGACACAACAAATATTTCGCCACACTGTGTCCTCATATCATCAGGTGATGATAAATAAATACTTTATTTATTAGGAACTAGAAAAAAGGAATATTTACATTTCATCGATAACAGTATTTTGGATCGGGTGGAAAACATGAGAGATTTGGGTCTCCTCTTCGATTCATCACTGATTTTTTCCTCTCATATCGATGATCTTATTTGCGAGACCAAGAAGTTGTATGGTTTTATTCAGCGCCAAATTCGAGACAACACTTTACATATTACTCAATTATATAGCAGTTTGGTACGATCAAAACCATGAGTAGTGCGTGCTGCACCATCTGGAATTCATATACCGGCTTTCATTCGGACTATATCGAGAAAATTCAGCGGAAATATCACATATTATTCAAATTAAACATTGATAGATCTTGCTACGCTTACTCAGAACGTTCAAATTTGGTAAATTTTCAATCCTTATCTTTACGTCGTGAGATTAATTATCTCAAATTGGGCTGTTCTTCTCTCTGTTTAGGATTCGCGTAGTAAGGCTGGGACCCCGAAATGAATTACTGTTACAGGCCTTAATGCCACTATTAGTTCGGTATCGAAGGGATTAAATTCACGGTAGACGTAGAGCCATTTATTTCATTATATAAAATTTTAAAATCCATTAATTCAATTAATATTAATACCTAGAATTATATTGATTTTGTTTTTGTTATGTTTTCGCTAGTTACGCTTAGATACTGGATTTGTTCAGTTTCTAGTTTTTCTTTAGATTATATTAGATTAGGCTAGTAGTTGATATTTCTTTGACTTATTAGGTAGTTATGTTCTATTGATTTAAATAAATAAAAAGAGCACTTTCTGAAAATTAAATTTTTTTTTTTAATTGTAGCATTTGAAAAGCATAGTGAAAAGTACGAAACGTGTAATATAACAATTCTAACTTATTCTATTTATTCTTTCTTTTAATGAATAATAAAAAATAGGTGGTTATTAAGACGGAAACGCCTGAAGAAATACAAAACTAGAATAACAATTTATTAATCAAACGGTCATAAAAAACAAAAAACAATTTTTTTTTAAATACATATATTCAGTTCTTAAATAATAATTATAATGACGACAGACGACATATTAAGACACTAATACAGTACACGCCAAAATAAACAGTACCGACAATGAAAATGATTTATTTTTTAATTTGTATACCTAATGTTGAAAATGTGCATTATTGCGGCACAAACAAGCTTCATAACGATTTTGCAGGTAATTGAATTTATTATTAAATAGTGGTTGACACAGCTGCTGAAAATAGTTTATTATTGCTTGCCGTAGTTCTCCAATACACATTAGCGTACCTTTTAAACGAAATACTGACTCTTTTATTATACTCCAACTAGAGTTGACCTTGAGAATGCTAGGACAGTAGTATGTGCTTCGAAAAAGTGGAAGAAGATGTTTTAGTTTAGGGACCGTCAGACAGCTATCATTCTTCGAGTTGAGCATATACCTCGTTTGTACGATTACCTTTATTGTGTTAGGAGTTTTGTATGCTTCAGTTCAATAATGTCTCGATTACGAAAAAGCAATTTACCTCCCTTTTAAAGCAAGTTCGCTAAAAGATCACTTAATACAAATGTTTGTAGGCTTTAATAAATAATTTAAAATTTATTAACATTTTCCTACATGAATTATTCCAATAAATTTCCTTATTTTCCAAATACTATCTTTAATATTTAACATACATATATTCATATTACATAGAAATCCAAATGTTATATATTTTTAAATTTTATTGTGCCACAGCCTTTAGTTTAGACTATGAAAAGTATACAAAGTTTCCTTGTTCCGATATAAAATATAGTAATTACATCTGCAGAACTGCATAATTTTTTAGGTTATTTATGTTTTATTTTAAAAATGTAATTAGAAAGGAAGGAATATTGAAGGATGAGGCCAGTCCTTTTACGAACACCAACTGTATTACCGCAACCAACATCAACAATCAACTCTTAAACATAACTTCAGCGCATGGAAGAGAGACGTCATAGTTAAAGGAAGTAGTTCATCAAAGCCTTGATTTTTCTCTCTTTCTTGTTCTTCTCTATCACGAATATCTATTTGAAAGAGAAAAAGACAACACATACTTGTTCTATGCGTTAAATGTATTTCTGTATTGAAAAGAGACAGGACGGGAATAGAAAGATAACAAAGATGATATCAGCTGGTGTTCCATTATATTATTTAGGGCAATATATGTGTCACATCACACACATCTTAGCACGCACGCTAACACACACAGACAGAAAGAGAGACAGAAGCACATGTGTCCAACGGGTCTGTATATGTTTCACTTGAAAGTCTCATCATTCAATAAGTTAAATTCGCTAGTAGTAGTGGTCTATGGTTTGATGAATATATACGAGTGTGATTTGTTTGTGGTTTTTCTATGTTATTGTTGACGTTAATGTTATATTTTATCGATAGTTATCATATATATATACATATACTTTGTTTTATGCAATTAATAATTTCCAAGTATCTGACAAAATGATTGTAAAAGTTAATTTGTAAAATTTCGAGAGGACAATGCCGTTATATACAATATGTATGTATGTATATGGATGTATATACATATAAAAATTTGACAATTTCAACCAAAGATTCTTGTGAAATATTAAATTTTTAATATTACAAAATTGAGCTTTCCAACACAATAGGTTTGTTTTGGTTCGCAATTCTGAACAGTTCTAGAACTACTGTGCAGTTGAACTCGCTGTTTGGTGTTTTGGTTACATATAAGCTAGTTCAGAATTTTTGATTATATGTTTTGATTGTTGCAAGAATTAATTCGGAATGATTCTAGAACTGTTTTAACAGTTCTTGCTCCTTAACGAGTACCGGTTCCTTTGACACTGGTTTTCTAAAAATAATATTTTAAAATATTTCATATAATATTTTTACCATTATTATTAATCATGTTTCTTTTTTTAATAATTCTTGGTGGACAATTATGACCTTTCAAAAAAATACATTTATGTGTGCAATTATGTAGAAAGATTAGAAAATTAGAACTTTTTTGTACTTATTAAAATTGCCACTAGATGGCACACTAGTAAAGTTTCAATGTGTTTTGGTTTTCTTAAGTTCATTCAAATTCAGAACAATTCTGGAATTAACAAAGTTGTGCACATCAGTTCTGCGCAGTTATATTACTGTTCAGAATTCAAACCAAAACAAACCTAATAGTAAAAACATAATGCGACAATTCGAACAGCCTACAAAAAATTATCTTTTATTTCTAACAAAATTACTACAACAAAAAATATTTAAAAAAGTACTCTAAATACATACGAATATAATCATCATGTCGTTTCTATTGGAGTGTAGTGATTCGGATAATAAACTCAATGCTTTTTAACAGGTCTTTTATTACATCCTGAATAGATTTGTTCTTAAAATTAAACATTCTCGACGTCAATATCCGGTATGGTATATCGATCACATTAAACAATTTATTCGTGTAAAGGAGAGATACTGCAAGAGATGGAAATCTACAAGGATAACTTATTACTACAATGAGTTCAAAAGGGTTTATTTGCACAAGATTGAAAATGGGATTGTGGGGAATCTTGAAACTGTTGTGGACATTCCTCAATAGCAAACGAGCTTGCAGCAGAATGCCTGGGTCCGTAATTATTAATGTCTTCGCTAAGGAACTCTCTAAGTCATTCGCTTCAAGCAGCATTGTGCCTTCATCCGTATTTGCATATTACTCATCCTTTAATGATTTTCGCCAGCAATTCGACATTCCACGCAACAACGCCGAATTGTGTTCGCATTGGCATCCCAACACAGTTTGGTGGTGGACTAGGCGGTTGGAGAAAACTGTGGCACGCACGCTTACAAGAGGTAGATGGCCGACGCAGAAAAATAAGAAGACGTGGAAATGTGCAGTTTTGGGATGTCAGACCGCAGCGTGATTATAATTCCTCATTTAGATTTGCAGCTTCATCATTAATTGATTGCAGCAAATCATGCAAACCGCAGACAATTGTGTGAGCAAATGTCTGCAGATATCCCTCCGTTGTAGCTTCCTTCAGTAGCAACGAGCTGTAAATAAGCAAAATTTTTACTATTGAGCTGAAAATAACTGTCGAAGCTATTCATCAAATCACTATATTCGCCTAAACTAACGGTGTCGTGTGCCGTATCACAATTTGCAGTCATAGGCTGATACTTCTTTAAGGTGGAAGGCGTAACTGTGACCGTGAATTCAAAACGTTATGTCTCAATGTTGGAAAATTTTGTGCAGCCTCGAATGGAAGATATTGTTGATGAAAAGGAATTGGAGGAGTTCTTTCATCAGGATGGCGCTACACCTCAAACAACTCGAAATTAATTCATGTTTTGAGAGAAATGTTTCCCAGACGTTGTCTTTCTGAGAGGTGATGCGGGATGACCGGTGCGATTACCAGATTTCGTTCTTTGGTGATATCTGAAAGAAAAAAGTATTCAAACATCGGCCTCACATTCAACAAAAGCTAAGAGAGCGGATTATTGAAGCGTCAACGTTATACCCATCGATATGTGTCAACGAGCTGTGCAAAACTTAAGAGATCGTCTCTAACAGTGTATTGCGACTAACGGCTGCCATCTCGAGGACATTATTTTCAAAACTAAATATAAATGAAAACGGTTTTTTTCTGTATATCTCTATTTATTTTTTACAACCTCCCAGAATTGCTTAATCGGTTCTACTGTATCATTCTAATAACTAAAAATACATTAGGTATCTATTGTGTTTAAACGGTTCATTAGCGCCTCATGTTGTGTGGCTGATAGGTGCTTTAAATAAAAACTGTTATTAATTCTTGGACATAGAAATTTCCTAGTATTAATAGACATTAAATAAATCTATTTTATTTTAGAAATCTGTATTCTAACACATGTTAACAACTCATTGTATAATTCGTTACACAGAAATATGTATTAACATCATCATAATTCTGTATAATTTAGTACTCTTACTGTCTTTCTTTCGTAGTAAACCCACTAGTTTCTCACGTCTACCACATAAAAAATTACGTCCAAACAAGCAATCTTTAAAATGATATCTCTCGCAGAACAAGCTGCCATTTATCAAACGACCTAACAGAAGAATATGTTTAGATAAAGAAGGAAATGAGAAAAATAGGTGTACAAAATATGAAGAAAGGAAAACATAGTAGTAGCATTACTGAAAATACAGTCAGAGAGAAACAGAAAGATAAACGAAGAAAAAGCAAAAAACCAACAATACATGCTGCTGCACTACTGTTAATAATATAGAACAGCAGCACTAGCAGCGACGTGAATCGTGTAGAACAACCGTTATATTGTACGCCCAACAACAAAGCTTAATGAACCTTGAAGGAACCAAAAAAATACAGACCGACAACGGAACAGCGGGCATGATTAAATATTATAAAAAAAACAAAACGCAACAAGAAGAGGAACAGAAAGAGACGAGCAGTAAAGAAGTACTATAACTGAACGTAAGAGAAAGACAAGAAAAAACGCGATCAATGAATGAATGAAGAAGATGAGGAAATGAGAAGCCAGCTCAACCTCGCATCTTGAGAATAATAAACAAGTAGTAGGTAATATCTACAGAATGTATGTTTGTATGCGTGCGTATCATGTATTTTAAATTAAGATAATAAAAAATTGCTTTCTTACGTAACAAGACGTAATGAGTTTTAAATTAGCAAAGGTATAGTTTAACATATGAAATTGATGAAATTAATGCCTTAACACAGTAATCAACAAGATATCATTACTATATCACGTTAGTTAACGAACATGTTGTGGTTCAACTTACCTGTGATATTTGCTTTTAATTTTCATTCGTTGCTGGTACTGTCTTGAGACTCGCTTTTATTTTGGGAAAATAACAGATATGAAATCAAGGTTTAAAATATTGTAAAAAAAAAGTGAAATCTTAAAAAATTGAGATTTTAAATATTTGTAATTTATTCTAATTTCACTAAAGTCGATAAATAAATAAAATTCTGCAATACCACACTGAATGTTTTGTGAAAATTATTGTGTATTTGAATATATGTAACGGTAGAAATATGTTCTAGTTTATCCTCTATAAAATTGCTGGATTCTTAACTTAGCATCAATACCGAACCTCTTAGAAACCCAAAATTGGGATCTATCAAATACAACTATTTTTCAGCATGAATTTATAAAGACAATTTCGCTGCTACTTAATGGATTAATAATTAATAAAACAATTTCAGTTTTCTAACTACATATTTGAAAGTGCAATTTCCCAAGAAAACATTTGTAAACAGCTGATGTGATACTACATGTAAGCGATTTCCTTCCTATTTTTTTTTTACTTCAACTTGAAGAAAAGCAAATATGCTAGAAAATTAGCTCCTTAATAAATAATTGAAATAACTGTAAGGCGTTTTAAATCTTTTGTAACATTCCGATTTGGAGTTATTAGTTGGGATTAAATTTCTGTTACGCTATTAACTTCGAGTGCTCCATTACTTCCCCTTGTCTTTAGTTTCGACTGCTATGCATTTTTGCTAAAATATTGAAGAACAATTAGGTATGAGATGACCGTTCTTATGAAACAATATATACTATGTGACAAAAGAAAACGAATCAACCAGTAAAAGTATACTGGGTGAGTCAATATTCACTCCCCAGCCCTCAGATATATGTTCTACAATTAAAAATAAGACAAAAATGAAGAATACCAAAATGCCGAAAGCGAAGCCGTTTTCAAGTAAGATTAAAATAAAAAACTAACATTGATAAAATTTTGTTTATTCTTAATAAATCCAAATACAAAAAAAAACTTGTAATATTACAAAAATAAAAACTAGTAGGGTTAAGCGAAGTGAAACGGGAACAAAACATCTAATTTGTTAACAAACATTCCAAATTAATACCATTTTCGTTAATACGCGTATGTATCTTATATAATGTAAAATAAAATTTTTCGTTTATGTAACCCCATAGCCAAAAATCTATTGGACTTAAGTCGGGAGACCGGGATGGCCACGCTATTGGTCCATCCCGACCAATACATTTATTGCGAACACGGCGATTCAAAATTCAAAAGCATGTGGAGGCGCTCCATCGTGTTCAAAAAACATTGTTACTTTCAATAGGTCATCCCCGAGTTGCAGCATTTGAACAGACTGTATGGAACAGATGGTATGGAAGTTGTATCTTCGAAGACATCTACGATCAGAAGATTGGGTGTGACTCCTATTTCTTGACGACAAATGTGTACTGGTTGTAGGATTATTCTCAACTTCTTGCAATAAGTGTTCCTCCTGTTCCATGTAAGTTTTCGAGGTCGACCGGTATGTAAAGAACGTTTTGGAGCGATACATCCCGTCTCCACAACACGTATTTCTACATTTTGAATCGTTTTATGATCGGGATGACGGCGGTTCGGAAATCATTTTTTGTACATACGCTCGGCAGCACTAGTGTTAATACAACAAGCTCCTAAAACTTTTATCATTTCAATGTATTCTCTGTTATTATACCCTGCCATTTTAAATTTAAAAATATTTTTGAAGCTTTCAATAATCAGTAAAGGATACAAGTTAAATACACATAATAACGTCAACGTCAAGTAAATCCATGGCAACTTGGATCAACGACATCAACATTGCCATTTGCGGCTTTGGTCCGCCGTTCAGTAGAACGGGAGACTCGAACACGTTACTCAGTGCTGTATGTGCTACTGGACAAACAACTTTATATAAATGCTTGTGTGTGATTTTGTCTATACCGCCGTTATCGAATCGTTCGTTAACTTTTTATTTCAATTTTATTACCAGAAAACAGCTTCGCCTTCGGGATTTCAGTATTCTTCATTTTTGTCTTAAATTGTCGAACATATATCTAAAGGCTGAGGCGTGAATATTGATTCACCTTGTATATCTTTAAACCAAATTTTATACAAATGCTTACTGTGTTAAGAATAATAAATTCAAACCCTTTATAGGGAAAATTATAGAGAAAATAATATGTATGGACTCCTGTGAAAGCAATCCAAGCATCATGTAGTTGTTATAAGTTCATTGGAGTGTTAGGGCCTTCAACCTCTCATATCCCTGAAAATTGAAAATATTGATGCAGGTCTCCTGCAGGAATCGTAATGTAACAGCTGTAACATGACGGCAGGAATTGTCTTGCTGAAATGTAGCGTTATTTAGCTCCGTGGATACATGGTAAATCGAATGGTTCCGGATCTTCGTAAATGTACCTGTGAGCTTTTTTTTGCAGAGATAGGCCATAGAATGACAATGCGTTCCATATATCCACTATTTTTGTCGTTTGGGTTTGGGTGTATAATGTAGATGAGTCAGACGCTGAAGCGAAGAAAGGTAGTTTTTGGATTTTTGCCATGGGATGTGAGACTGCACTAGAGGATTTATGATTTGGCGTGGAATTAACATAGGAAGTAAGACTCCTTTAGTAGGCTATTTAAACTTGGAACCATTACTATGTCTAAAAGCTAAATAGAGACAAATTCCAGCAACACAATGCTCGTCCTCATATTGCATCTGCGCGGTCGACAGATCTATTGTCCATAGAACATGTCATGGCATATGATGTCGAAAATTTGGTATGTTTGCTAACCCCCCAATGAAATTACAACAGCTACATTATTCATTACAAATTTCATGATTCATTATTGCATGATCATTATTCTTAACACAGTGAACATTTGCACAAAATTTTGTTTAAAAATATATACTTTTACTGGATGATTCATCTTTTTCTTTGTCACTTAACATATAAATGAGAAAAGGAAATTAACTTCAGCAAGTTATTATTTAAGACATATTAATTTGAAGTAGCTACTCTGTATAATTAATGGTCCTAACAATAACAAAGTCGTTGTAATTACATTATTCTGAGATTCATTGAAGTCTATATACGAGGATAGATCCCTTTGCTCCGCCCCTGACCTACTCACAATAAAAAATTATTAAATATCTTACTTTTATTTTTCAACATAGTCTCCATTAAGGTTTACACATTTTTCTCATCGATATTCTAGCATTTCTAATGCTTCTCGAAAAAAGATCTGCATACCATTGATTTACTGCACATATCACATCATTATCTGAAGGAAATCGTTTAACAGGCAAGTCTTCCTTTAAGTTTGGAAACAGTCGTTAGTCGCTGGGGGTCAAATTTGGTGAATATGGCGGATGCTCAAGTTATTCGAAGTCTGCTTGAGCTATAAATATTCATAATAAGCACCTATAATTGTGCCCCCCTTACGGATAACGGATACCTTCCCTGCTAAAGGTTGCATCTTGAACTTTTTTGGCGGAGGTGAACCTTGATGTGTCCACTCCTTACTCTGTAGTTTAGTCTCTACATCATGATGATGGATCGAGGACTCATCTATTGTCACTAATCTTATAAGAAGATTTTCTTTGTCGTGTCTATTACCGTGTCAAACACGACTGCAAATGTCTTTTTGAGTTTGCTTGTGTGCATCTGTTAACATTCATGATACCCATCTGCAGACAATTTTTTCATGTTCGTCTGTACACGACTGTCTACCACATTTAAACTCACGACATCACCTTTTAACTATGTCATACTGAAATTTCCCCTAATATATCCACCAAATCTTGATGAATTTGAGTTCGGGTCATCTCTTTTAAACGTAAGTATTTAATCACCGTTCGTTGCTCGACAAGATCCATTTTAATACTGATATGTGACTCTCTTGACCTCGCGCGTCTACTGTTGGCACGCTTTAACAGGTTCAGACTTTCTAGCGCTAGTCTATATATAGCAGGTTACAAGTGACGTAAAGATAAATTATTGATTTGGTTTATAAATGGGTTAGGGGCGAAGCAAAGGGATCAGCCAACGTACATATAGAATTTCCGAGATTTTGATTATAGCCTAGACTCAATTGGTATGAAGAAAAAATAATATATATATATATATATATATATATATATATATATATATATATATATATATATATATATATATGGTAAACCTAATCAGTAGGCGATTAAAGGTCTGTATATTACTTCAAAATATATGTATTTAAAAAACTCTACATGTTTCGGCTGTATACGCCTTTTCAAGAGAATACAAAATATGAATGACAGGATATAAATGTCAAGTAATTAAGTTGCTATGGTTTAAATTATTCAAAGATACATTCTAGTAATAATAATAAATCATGCCTTAGTATTCCAAAAAATAGATAACAAGGTGTGAAAATATGTGTTGTTCGCTGCTAGCAATTTGTGTCTCCTTCTGGGTATGAACTTGTGTGTTGGTTGCTGCTGGCAGCTTGCGTCTCTCTATGGGTGTGTGGTTTTGTGTGAGAGCGTAAGTGTAGGGTTTTGTATGTCGGTGCGTTCGTGCGTGTGTTTAGTGATCGGTCGCATGAATTTAGAGAGGTCGGATAACCAGCCGTTGCGTAGGGCCGCCAACCCTTTCCCGACAACTTCTTTACAATTCCGTGCAGTACTTCGACGGTCTGACCCCCGCCCCAACGAGGCAAGGCGCAGACAGGCGAAGCGCACCCTGTACGGGGTTGCTCATCGCAACTAAGGGAACACTCTTAGTGGCTACCTCGGTCGACGATGGTCACACTTATGCCATCTTAACGTTTTCCGCCGAAGCGGGGGCATAGCACACACGTCGAACGTGTGTGTGCTGTTAACGGCAGCCTAGCCAGGTTGTCGCCCAGGACCGGTCCTAGTGGTGTGTGCATTGCGCGGCGACGAGATAGCGCCGCGTAGCATGGTTCCATACTCTTGCTGGAAAGGCGGAATGGCACCTGACTGCCCGTCGCCGCGCAATGCACACACCACTAGGACCGGTCCTGGGCGACAACCTGGCTAGGCTGCCGTTAACAGCACACACACGTTCGACGTGTGTGCTATGTCCCCGCTTCGGCGGAAAACGTTAAGATGGCATAAGTGTGACCATCGTCGACCGAGGTAGCCACTAAGAGTGTTCCCTTAGTTGCGATGAGCAACCCCGTACAGGGTGCGCTTCGCCTGTCTGCGCCTTGCCTCGTTGGGGCGGGGGTCAGACCGTCGAAGTACTGCACGGAATTGTAAAGAAGTTGTCGGGAAAGGGTTGGCGGCCTTACGCAACGGCTGGTTATCCGACCTCTCTAAATTCATGCGACCGATCACTAAACACACGCACGAACGCACCGACATACAAAACCCTACACTTACGCTCTCACACAAAACCACACACCCATAGAGAGACGCAAGCTGCCAGCAGCAACCAACACACGAGTTCATACCCAGAAGGAGACACAAATTGCTAGCAGCGAACAACACATATTTTCACACCTTGTTATCTATTTTTTGGAATACTAAGGCATGATTTATTATTACTAGAATGTATCTTTGAATAATTTAAACCATAGCAACTTAATTACTTGACATTTATATCCTGTCATTCATATTTTGTATTCTCTTGAAAAAGGCGTATACAGCCGAAACATGTAGAGTTTTTTAAATACATATATTTTGAAGTAATATACAGACCTTTAATCGCCTACTGATTAGGTTTACCATATCATACCAAGGTCACGAAGTTATTATATATATATATATATATATATATATATATATATATAAAAAATGTGTGAAAGCCGTATCCATCCGGGATGTACAGACGTCGACGTTTCATAGTTATTACTAATTGTCAATACACCTTACCCAGAAATAGATACGACTTCCATTTCTATACTGCGTGTATATCATTGAACTATATACTACTACTGGAACGACAACGCCGAGCAGTAAAACCGGTCTTTCAAGTTAGAACTCTTACTCATATACTGTTTTGTGTATTAGGGGCAGGTGTGATAAAAATTTAGTCTAAATGTGAAGTTTTATAAGAAATATAGAAGGAAGTCGTTATGGTTAGTAGATAAAATAATAAACCAGAAGATATACAACTTTTATTCATTTTTAAATAATATTAAATATAATTATTATGCAGTTTAAATAATCTGATAAGAAGATAATGAAATGTACATATCATACGTATTAAAAAAAAACACATTTTATAGTTTATTTATATTTTTTTTCATTTAAAATTATTAATTTTAAATGTTTATTAATTTAATAAATCTTCTCACGACAAACCGACACACCATATACTCCCACGCAACAGACAGAAAACGGTTACCCTTACGCAGCAACCACACCCTTCCAACACAGAGGACCGGCAACCCGACAATTTCTTTATTTTCGTGATCGTTCCAGTAGTATATACAGTTAAATGGTGTATATATACTAATGATGATAAACGTAATGCTAATGAGAACTCATAATTATTGAATTCTCACATACATGCCATTGCCGCTCTAATTCGTTGCATCAATTTCTACACACACACACACACACACACACACACACACATATATATATATATATATATATATATAGTAAACCTAATCAGTAGGCGATTAAAGGTCTGTATATTACTTCAAAATATATGTATTTAAAAAAAACTCTACATGTTTCGGCTGTATACGCCTTTTTCAAGAGAATACAAAATATGAATGACAGGATATAAATGTCAATTACTTGACATTTATATCCTGTCATTCATATTTTGTATTCTCTTGAAAAAGGCGTATACAGCCGAAACATGTAGAGTTTTTTTTAAATACATATATTTTGAAGTAATATACAGACCTTTAATCGCCTACTGATTAGGTTTACCATATCATACCAAGGTCACGAAGTTATTATATTTATATATATATATATATATATATATATATATATATATATATAATATTTTCGTGACCTTGGTATGATATGGTAAACTTAATAAGTCGGCGATTAAAGGTCTGGTTTATTACTTCAAAGTATATATATTTAAAACAACCCTACATGTTTCGGCAATGATGCCTTTGTCAAGGATATAAAAAATATAAATATATATTTATATTTATATTATATATATATATATATATATATATATATATATATATATATATACCGTATGAACGCCGGGGAGTGATTGATCTACCACAATGTAGTAAGACGAAGACGAATAGCGAGTTTATGTGGTTAGGGTTGAGAGAGTATATTCAATCTGTTCTACTGTCTAACTGTACGGGCGTTCCATTTCTTTATCCAACACATTCTACATACGATCTAAGTACGAATCAAATAATCTCTCTCTAACACATTGAATATTCCTATCAGTCGCTCATTGTGTTCAAGCAAGGCGAATATACTTGCAGTTGGCCAGTCATTACTTATATATCCATCGATCGCACGACGTTGTGCACACGGTATATTATATATACCGTGTCAGCGCGAAAAAATATTTATTTATTACTTCCTGTCATTGATTTTTTAATCTAAATTGTGTCCGGTATTAGGTAATAAGATATTTACTGGATTCTAGAATGTATTCTCCAGGAAATTATAATTTCTAATTTTCACATAATATAGTGTTCACACTGATTATGTCAACATCTTTTGATTCATGAAATTTCGAAATTCATTAAGTGTCCTTCAACCCTTCGAGCCCTTAATAGCTGTATGTCGCTTAACAAATGGCAATCGCGAATTCAGAGGATAGATTAGAAGTAGGGTTACTGTAAAGACATCGCCTCAAGCAAGCTGGTCGCGCGTGAAAACATCAATAAAAGACGTTTGAGTAAAACGCAAAGCTTCCTCTAGTACCCCTTCAATTTTCATTGCGCCTTTCGAAATTAGATCTCTTCAATTGTGTGAAATTCTGTTATTGTCGTCGGCGGTTGCAAGCTTTTCGTTTGAATCGTGTATGTGTTTAGTGTGCGGGAGGCCTAAATTGGGACTGAACTTTATTCATGCATGGTTGATCCGGATATGTGCGCTAAAGTATTCTCTACAGTTTGGGCCTCATAGGTGTCATCTGTACAGACGAGTGAGTTATAAAAATGATAAAATTTATACAACATTATTGAAACTATTTTGGATATTGAAATGAAATAAACCTCATTCAGTTGTTTATTGCTATTTCTTTAAAGAAAGTAAATAATACACAGGGTGAATTATAATATGTGGCAAAAAGTTGTAGTATATATGTAGTTGAAATATTTTTAGAATTAAACATTTTTAAATACAAAAAAGTTATGAGTTTTTTTATCAAATTAAAAAACGCCTTGAAAAGAAAATATAAAGAACTAATACGCAAAAAAATATCAGCTACTCATTCGAGGTGCTACCCGGAATGTTCCGGAATTTTAATGTGGTGCACAAAGGGATGATAGTACAGCTATATGGCGCTAGATGGCGTGAGCTACGTCTATACTAAGTCAGTCTGCTAAACGGTACTTTGCTAGCTTTGGTACACGATGCCACCAACGTCAAAGAAGCAAATCGACAACGATTTGAAGTTGCTTCGAACTTGCCGTGCTTTTTTCGGTCGTAGTGACGACGGCCTCTTCCACTGCGATGACTGCTGCTTTGTTTCGGGATCATACCCGTACACCCATGATTCGTCACCAGTAATGATTCTGGTATGAAGTTCGCATTCTTGGCACAAACTTCGTAGCAATACGCTGCATATTGAGTTCGCTGGACAGAATACGCTGACAAACGCTGTATGACAATTCGACAATGTTAGAAATGTCATGGATTGTTCTCATTCGGTCTTGCATGATAGCATCATGCACTCTTGCCACATTTTGTGGCATGTTTTCCGTCGATAGATATCCGGAACGCTCATCCTCATCAACCGATGTACGTCCATTTTTAAAACAGTTGTACCACTCATATATTTGTGCCTGGCCTAAAGCATCCTCACCAAACGCTTATTTAAGCATTTTCAGAGTTTCCGCTATCGTTTTGTCGTGTTTGAAGCAGAATTTGATGCACGCTCTTTGCTCCTTCACATCAGACATTGTAGTGTCGCAGAATAACTTAAACAAAACTCAACAAATATAAGCACAAAAACTGTTTGTCACTAGCTAGCCAAGTACCGTTTAGCATACTAACTTGAATGTATGGATGTAGCTCACACCATCTAGCGCTATAGAGCTGTACTGCCATCCCTTCGCGCGCCACTTTCAAATTCAGCAAATTTATGGGCAACACTTCGTATGTACACTATTGAATATTTTAATTTTTGTTTGTGTTGATACCTGTTTAGTCCTTATAAAAGCTTTATTAAGAGAATAGTAGAGTTTGTTGACACTATTTATTCTGTTGGTTATTTTCAGTTCTAAGAAGTTTTGTGTTCAAAATTGACGTCAGGTATTTAAAATTTTTTATGTCTTGTGAATGGGCCAAATTATTTAATTTTTGTTGTTTTTTTTTGGTTATATATAGGTATATAGGTTAGTCAAGCTTTTTCCTTCTGTTATAAACAAACCTCTACAATGAACTAAGTGCAAATACATTTTAACTCAACTCTGAACAGTGTAAGAATAATTTAATAAAGTAATTAGTAGCTTACCAAATTCTTAAACGTGATGTTTAAAGGTAACCGCAACCACAACCAGTACTTTCAGAATATGTAAAAATGAATCTAATCAATCTAATATTTCCTGCACATCCTTTAAACATGCCACATCTCTTTTCTTCTACACGCAACTTTTCCATAGTGCAATAAATTTTATAACGGCCATCATCAAAAAGGACATACAGGAAAATCTAAATAAAAATCAAATTAAATTATACGAAAAAAATATACAAATAGCTACATCTTGGTTACAACATTAAAGTTGTGAATAGAAATGAAAAATTTCGAATTTTGTACAACGTAGGAAAGGAATGCAAGAGCAGGAAGTTTATCTTCCTGTATTATGAAAATAATTAATGAATCGTTTCGAATGGCCGATTCTCGAAATATCTTAATAGGATGTTCCCTTTACATTAAGGTGTCATTCGGAATTCCGTATTTTATTTTACGGCCTGCTCACTGTTACTGTTACTTTCGTCGAAGCGGCAAAATGCTATACACGTAATTCGTGCTAACGTACAAAGACGCACAAATCTAAACAACTTTTGATACTTTATGATCGAGGGCCATTAATTGGTTTAAAGTTCGTCTTTATAATGTTGGAGCGCTACGTGATGAGTGTTGCGTTTGCAGAATTCGCATATTTTTTGAGCACTTGCAATTTTTTGGGAAAAATTGATAAGCAATATTTAATAGTAAATTATAACATTACAGCGATATGTTCATTAATACGAGGGCAGTTTGACGGGAGAGTGACTTTTCACCGAAATACTTACTTTAGGGTAAAAAATCTATTTTATTTTTCAACATAATCTTACAAGTCTACAACACTTAGCCTAGCGTGTTTCCAATTTTTCTAAGCTATATAAAAAGAAATCTTGGGAAGTTTTGAAATAAAAAGAAATCACAAAAGTAACAGCGGACGAATGATAAGGCGCATTGTCGTGATGGAACAACAATCTTTTCCTCAACAAATTCGGTCGCTTTTTTTTCAATTCTGCATCAAAACTTGTTAACAAATCAGCATAATATTGTCCAGTTATTTTTTTCCATTTTTTAAATAATCAATAAGGATAACATCTTTGGAATCTAAAAAAAAACTATGACCATGACCTTTTCAGCCGAAAAAACGGTTTTTCCTTTATTGGAGACACGTTTCAGAGGAGAAATCCATTGTAACGATTGTATTTTCGTTTTTAGAGTATAATAACTAGGGACCCGACATGAGAGGCCGAAACTACGATGGACCATATAAATACTCTAGTACAACACACAGTCATCGAATAACACTATTCATTCGATTAACCGCACATCTGTTTTTTGTCGTTGAATTGTGACGCAATTACTTAAATTTTACAATAAAATTCCTTTCTTCATGGGCGTAGATAAAAGCGGGAGGAGTTTTTGTAATTTATTTTATTTATTAATTTATATTTCATAAGATAAATAAAGTACGGTGAGTTAGTTTCTTTTCTTCATTGTTTTAACTGTTAATTACATAATTACATACTTCGTAATTTTTGTAATAGATCCTGTATAATATCGTTTCACCGAATCTACTTCTCCCAATTATTTTGACGTAAGTATCCAGTTAATTTTTGTTATGTTTCAATAACTTACGCATACATTTTTAATTTTCATTTATTTAGATCTAGAGCATGGTTAAAATTAGTTTTTCAGATATGATATGGAACAACGTCGAGAATGGCATCGTGAAACAATGGCGAGTTGGATTAAGGGTCAAACTGATACGGAAACAGTAGCTAAAACCATTTACGAGAATATGCACCAAATGCTTCATTCGGACGACAGGTACAAAAAATACTTTTATTTGTCAGTGACAAATAAAAAATACTTTGATTTGTCAGTGGCAGTGCTACGTGTATGTTGAAAATAGGCAGACTATTAAAGGAAACATATCCTAATATGCTGCATATTACTTGTGTAATACATGCTCTTCACAAAATCTGTGAGTATATCAGAGACACCTTTCCGGAAGTTGATAGACTTGAATCCGCTTTTAAAAAGTTTTCAGAAAAGCACCATTGAGAGTAGAAAAACTTCCACCTTTGTCACTGCCTCCTTCTCCAGTAATAACTAGATGGGGATCATGATTGGAAGCTACTAGTTTTTATGCAGAGAATTTCGATAAATTACATAATTTCGTTATATGTTTAAATGACGATGCTCGAAGTATTTCTGCAAGGAAGTAATACAAATTCCAAATTTAAAAAATCAGTTGTACTTTCTTCAGGAACACTTTGTAAATTTGCCAAAACTAATTACTTATTTTGAAAATCAAAATCTCAAATTAAATGAAATGAGGGATTAAACCACATTAGATGTGGCTATTAATAATTTGAAAATAATTCCAAGTGACGGGTGTGGCCTTCGGCAAAAGTTAGGCGAAGTTTTTAATAGAAATCCAGATTTAATAACATTGCGGCAATTGTGTATGGGGACAATGCCTCAAAATCTAACTGCTAAATAAGCGGAAATAAAAGAATATTTACAGTATGCACCTATAACCAGTTGCGATATAGAAAGGACGTTTATCTACAAGGATATATTTCACTCAAAGAAAACAAATTTTACAGATCTGGAGAAAGTATTGCTAGTTAATATTAATACTCCTTTACTCAACTTGAACTATATAATGAATAAATAAAAATGTATTTCGTATTTTGTAGATCACCACCCGTTTGTTTTCTATTATATAAATAAAATTAAAAACTCTTTTAAAAATAAAAATTTTCAATAGAACGCTCGTGTGCGATGAGTCATGGGCCTCTCGTGTCCGGTCCCTAATAATAACGTATCCAAGTTTCATCTACTGACATATCGACGTAAGAATGGATTACGTTTGAAAATAAAGAAACGTTCTCCTGATATTGGATGGATATGAATGCGAGCGCGCATTTGATCAGCATTAGCCAAACGCGGCACCCATATCTCGCGGATAGCTTTTTCATATTTAAATATTCATTCAAAATATTGCATACCTCTTCGATTGAAACGTTTACTTTATTAGTTATGTCACGTACTTTCAATCGACGATCGCTACTTACAAGGGTATGGACCTTAACATTCCTTGAGTAGCTACAGTAATACAGTAAATGACTGTCTAAGACGTTCTGCATCATCCATGCTCATATAGCCACTTCTAAAAACAGAAAACCACTTACAAATTATTTTCCTCGGTTAATGTTTAATTAACACTCGGTATTCTTTTTAATCCATATTTACACGACAACAAAAACAATTTTTTTTAATGACACAACTTATCAGTCAGATTTGTTTGAAACTTTGAAAGTATACGTCAGAAACAAGGCGGAAGTCAGCAACATAATCACCTTAGCGAAAGTGTTGCCAACCTTTGAAAAGTCACTCTTCCGTCAAAGCACCCTCGTATATTGTTAGATAAAAAGCCACAATTTACTTTTCAAACTTTATTGTTTTAGGTTATTTTTTATTATATCTAGTACCAGTAGTATAAATTTTAAGTAATTATATTCTATTATATTACGTATAGTACTGGACTTCTGTGGTTAGAATTATTTTTATTTGGTAATTTAAGGATATATTTGTACATTATCAATGTCAAAATCTCTACGATAATAACTTTAGTATTAGCTAGGATTGTTCGTTTTTTGTAGACTACAAATTTATTTCAATTTGTAAGCTAAATTAGAATAACCAAATAACATAAAAAATTGTTAACATGAATAGTAAATGTTCATTAAAATTTTAACAAATTTGGCAAACTTGGATTAATCTAAATCAAATAATAATGGATATTCGCTCGAATTTTTAGCCAAACTGTCAAACTACTAAACTGATGGCCATAAAGTCTATTTTCACATTTTTGAGCAAACTTTATTATTCCTCCCTTTATAGTCACTATTTGAAAGTGATGGACTTTTAAGTGGTTTGGAATGTATCGAATGTATGGGGCAGCGTTCGTTATTTTTCGAAGTAATTTGGACTGTAACCTTTCTAATATTTCAATATTAGATTTCGCTGCAGATACTCACATCTGAATACCCTAGCTCCAGATTGATTCCAGAATTAATTTCAAGATCAATATCTTACTATCCAACGATAGTTTAGATTTACGTCCGGTTATCTACTCTAGTTTGCTTTGTTTTATCTACGCTGTTTTCTCTTGGCGAATATAAGTTTTTCTTTAAAATTTGTCTGCCATCTAGATATATTACTACATACTTAACATCATGCTGTTCTTGTAGTTATTGTTCATTCCAGGTGAAATGTAGACAATTTTTTCTGAAATTTATTAATGTAACTTGGATTTAGTTGCATTATCTTTTATCACTTTTAATACAGTCAAGTTTGTATTTTAGTGGTCTCCGATGCAGTATTTGAGTTTCGATTAGTTGAAAAAAGTTGAAAATACGGCTGTGAGGTTGTCATATGTCTTTTTATAAGATCTTTGGAAGTAGGAAAATCTTTTGTATAAATAATATTAAAAAACCGGTCTAAATAAGCTATCTTGAGGAGTAGCCGCATTGAATGGATGTAAGGAAGTTAGCCTTAATTGATAGTGAACAAAATATTGTAAGTAGAGAATAACAAGTACAAAAGATTGTACGCATTTTTTTAATTTTTAAAGGAGGCCAGTAAAGCCAAACCCTATCGAAGGCTCTGGTGTTAAAATTTAAACAGAATTTTATTGATAAAAAGTTAGTATAATATTACAAGAAAAAATATTTTATTATTCAGTATAATAACTTCCTTGCGCAGTGATACACTTGAGCAATCAATCTAGAAACTTTCTGGTTCCCTACTGGAAGAAGTCTTTAGGTCGACTGCGTATCAACTCTTGAAGAATTTTTACAACTTCATCAGTTGAGTACAACCTTCTCCCGTCCAAAAATTCTTCTTAATGGTCCAAATAAATTAAAATTAAAGGGGCAATATGCTGAATACAAGGTAGGATCCCACTGAAATTTGTTTAGGATTTCAGGTATTCTACGGTAATATGAAGACAAGTATTATCTTAAAGGAAACAAACCTTGTCTCGTCTTATTGGTGAACCATGACACCATTGCACGTTGGCACATATTGAATCAGGAAAGAAATAATGCACTTAGGTTTCATTAGTAGTTAAAATGGGACGAAGCAGCGATTTCTGTTTTTCGATCCGTGATCATAGATTATATCTGACCAATTTTACAATGTTTTAGCCTATATCTTTATATTTGATGTGACGTACCTTTACCCGTCTATCTTGCTGAATAAAGTCATTTACTATGAGCATTCCACCATTTGTAAAAGGTTTCAACGACTCACACACCCGACTTCTATAAAGATATTAATTCCCATATGGCGATTGGAGTCTTGGAAAAATTTAAATTGAGTTCATGCCTTCATTCGTGAGAAATTTGATTATTTTGTTTCGCACTAGAATGTTCAGAACTTTCCGATATAGGAACTACAACTGTTAAAATAATTTTCTGGCAAAATAGTTATGCAAGCGTTACAATTTTTACTCACTTAAGTTTTTCTAATCATCTCTAAATGGAAATTTAATTTTAACAGTCCTAGTCAAATTTGAACTTTGTATGTAATAGGTGGTTATCTGTTTTTATAAGTTAATTAACGTAAATAAATAAACAGGTTTTACATAAAATAGTTTTTTATTTATAAAAGTAACACTAGTATATATTTTAAACATTAAAAGATCTATAACAAAATAACTCTTAAAATCAATATTATTGTTGACTTGAATTTTAAATATTTCCACCTTTCCACATCAAGGATAAATTAAGAATTCAGATTTCGAAATAATATATATGCATAACGCCAATATAATTTTTAGTTACTGTAGTTACTGTAGTTACTGCATTGAGACTGAAACGTTTAATTTTTTAGGGTGGTTTTTCATGGAACTGTGAATGTTTCGTATCACTGAAGCGTTTCGGTTACGGTGGGGTTGGTTTATTACAAGGAGTTGCTAGGTATTGTGGAAGAGATATTCGTTATTATGGTTAAAGTTTATGGGATGCTTAAGAATTTATAAATTCATTAATGTTATTATGCTTTAGAATTATAGAAGATTAAATCTATACAGAATTTAATAGGCATTTGGTTCGATTTTTAAATTTATGCTTGATATGTGTAGACTAGAGTACCTGTAGAAAGTCCATGATACTCAGGTTTTGCCCACGTAACCATTGCATTAAATTAATAGCTAACTTTCCGTTAACAATATTCAATAAATACAAGATAAAATTATAAATTTACTTTCGGCAAGAAATATAAAATGTTATTATATAGATGAGATAAGAAAATAAATAAAAGCAAATTAACATGAAGTTTCAAAAAAATAAGAAATAAAAGAACAAAATTATAGTGTTTTGAATTGAAATACCAGGTGCGATCCAAATGTTCCCTGACTGAGCTGTGGCCGAGAACCCAAAATAATGTCACCGCGCGCCGATAAATTGTGGGAGGTATATGTCTACGGTATGTGTGTGACAAGCATCAACGTCATTGCCACAGTTTTCGCTAGGCTATGTGCAATTGCGTAAAGTGTTAATTGTGTTTTGTCGCGATCAGTATAATGAATGAAAAACGTAAGCAACGCGCGTTCATTAGATTTTGTTTTAATGAATGCGGGCAGGGAGACGTCCATCGTCTACTACACCCGAAAACATCGTAACAGTTCAACGGCTCATGCATGAACAGCGTCGTTGTTCTATTCTTGACATCTGCAATAAAGTTTAAATCAAATATGATACAAGTCAGCGAATTATGACCGAAGAATTTGGCATGCATCGCATTGTCGCGAAATTTGTTCCGAGATTTCTGACTTACAATCAAAGCAGAAACGAATTGCCAGTTGCACTGAACTTAAACAACTTGCTGCGGCCGATCAAAACTTTGCTCATTGTTTTTTTAAACATGAAAGACACAGAGAATTCATTTCTGCTGGTCAGGCAGTCAATTCTGAGTTCTGTTATAATGTTCCGAGGCGCCCCCGTAAGGATATCAGACGCAAACGGCCGAACTTTGGCGAGGAGGAAATTAATCGCTATATCGCGACAATGCATCGTCTGACCATTCGTTTTTAACACATGCCTTTTTGACGAAAACATGACTACTACCCCTCCTCCCCATTCGTCAGATCTGGCTCCCTGCAACTTTGGTCTCCTCCCGAAATTAAAACTGCAGCTAAAAGGCTAAAGTTTTGATTCTATTGAAGAAATTCAAGAGGAATCGCAAGCAGTACTTTAGTCGTTCAAAAAAAAACGACTTCCTAAATATCTGCCAGAACTGGACAAAAATACCTGCGCAAGGCGACTACCTCGAAGGTAACACCAACAGCCAGGAATAAAAGTTAAGTTTCCAATTTAATTTTTACTGCATAAGTCTGAGAACCTCAGCATCGCACCGTGTACATATTAAAATGAAAGTAAATTAATATAATACAATAATTACAATTGTAAATCCATAATATAATGCAAATTTATTAAGATAGATATGTTTCAAAATGAAGAAATGTTACTACAAAAAAGTTGTTAAAAAATAAACAAATTTAGTAAAATAAATTACAGATTAATAGTATTATGATATAAATAGAAGCAATTACGGAAAAATTAGGCGAGTTAGAGTTAAAGAAAATTCTAAAATAAGTGAAAATATTAAAGAGAATTTTTAGATAACAATTATTGAAAGAATAGCACAAAAGGTATGGTAATTATTAATAAAAATTAAGTCTAAAATGATGTAAGTGAAGATACAATCCCTTTGCCAGTAATAATAAAGTAATTATATATAAGCAATTAAAAGTTTCATATATGGAAATATACGAAAAATTATGCAATTTAAGTGTATAATGTTAATTTAATGAATCAAAAAGACATTAAAAAGCTTATTGTAAAAAAATAATCATATTCAAAAGTGTGCTTTATTTTTATTGACTGAAAAATTTTCTATAAATAGATGTTGTTTAAAGAAATTAGTCATGAAATAATAATTGAAATTATATGTATTAATTAAGATTTTTTGAATTTTCAAGGTTATGTTTTGAATATGCTTTTGAATCCCACATAATTTAATTTAATTATACATAATGGAAAAAATGCTAATTATTACATCATTGATCGTATATGTATTCGATCATGTACATATGAACTTATTTTTGGTATGTATGTGATTTTTATATGTTCTCCACATGCTCGATAATGTAGCCTTCGAACGTTATTCATGTCTGTGAAAGTGCGTCTTAAGAGTCCCACGTCTATTTGCTGGTGATGCAGGAATTCTGCTAAATCTGCATAGGGGATTTTTAGAAAAGACTATGCTCGGTAAATCGCAATTAGCGGAAGAAAACATTATTCAGCGTAAGACTAGTCCAGTAAACATAGCGCTGAAAGAGGCCCGAGAGCATTTCCAGGTGAATAAGCGAACCAGCCCAAAGAGCGGTTATTTATTTTTGATATGTAGGAAATTTATTATATGTGCTCGACCAGCCTGATAATGTAGTCTTCAAACATCATTTATGTGTGGGAAAGTGCGTAGTATGAATCATACATCTAAAGTGTTTTGTGCAGCGATAATATGGCTGAGTTGGCATCGGGAATTTTCTGTAAAAACAATGTTCGGTGAAACGCAGTTGACGGAGGAACAGATTATTACTCGGTGATAGGCCGGTTAAGTGATAGGTCCTAAATGAAACGGCGTCGGACCAGCGTAGTTTAGTGATCCTATACACATTCGTAGGCCAGCCCAAAGAGCGGCCTAGATTATTAGGACCAGGCCAGTGTCTAAAATATAGCACAAACAAGTCAAAATTCCAAATACGTGCATAGACTATAATAAGATTCGGCTGCACAAAGAAGCGTGAACCTCAGCCAATAAATTTATAGACGAGCTAAGCCTGGACGAAAGCGAAATTAAATACGATAGCGTCTGTGTGAAATAAGTCACCGTACAAATAAATTGTGTATATTGTGCAGACAATTACTTCGAAAAAAAAAGAAGTTTCCCTGCGCTGTTCTACAGGCTGGATTTTAGGAAATATTTACGCCACATTTCAGATCAGTGAAAATATATAATTTTTGCGCAATATATATATATATATATATATATATATATATATATATATATATATATATGGTAAATTCAATCAGTTGGCGATTTAAGGTCTGGCTTTACTTTAAAGTATATATATTTAAAACAACCCTACATGTTTCGGCAATGATGCCTTTATCAAGGATATAAAATATAAATGACAGTATACAAATGTCATAATTGAGTTACTATGGATAAAATTATTCAAAGATACATTCCAATTGAATAATAATAAATCATGCCTTAGTATTCCAAAAACAGATAGACAACAAAAACAGGGAAAAGCAAGACATGAGTTATTATTATGTATGCGCCCGTGGAGCGTCTTAAGATGAAAAGTTGTCGCCATTCGCCTTAAACGAGAAGGAAAACCACGAAAACCTACTCGGACAACCAGACAGGAATCAAAACACGGAACAGTCAGCATGATAAGTAAATGTATATGATATTTAAATGTAATTGATATTTAAATAACTTAAGATAGGTATATAATTATATAACAAAAAAAAAATATTATGATGGTAAATTGTAAAGCCAGACCTTAAATCGCCAACTGATTGAATTTACCATATCATACCAAGGTTACGAAATAATTATATATATACATATAATGTGTTCATTTGAAAAGTCAATCTAGGCTACTTTGAAATTTTGATAGAATAAGACGCAAATATACTAGTATGTGTTTGTTGTTCCGTAAACGTAAATCCAAATGACATTTGATAATGTCAATCACAAATATCAGTTAGTGCATAAAATAATCGTGCGTCGATTCTGGTTTAAATAAATTGCTTCTCAGTTTTAAAATGGCTTTCACTTTAGAACATAAATTTTTTTTAGTCTAAGCTTATTTTCGAAGTGGTAATAAAATTGATGGTTTATGGGTTTATTCAGTTCAAGATTGCATTGTAGAATTTCAAATTGAGTTTCCACATTTTGTAATAGATTATATACAATTTAAGAATACTTTGGATAGAACTTTAAAACTTTTTTCCGAAACTGGTAGTCTCTTAAGAAAAGCAGGCAGCGGAGCAGTTAAGAAACGTACACCTCAAGTTGTCAATCGTGTTGAAGAAATAATGGAAAATGAACCACAAACATCTGTTCGACATTTGAGTAAACTGCTCAAAGGTAACGTACGGAAATTTTACAACCATTTGTCAATCAGTTGCATGCATATTTCCAACAAGACGGAGCACCTTGTCACTGTACTGCAGAATCTTTGGATTATTTAAGAGAATTTTTTGATGAGCGTATAATTAGTCGAAATACTGAAATTGCCTGGCCTGTACGTTCATGCGATTTAACACCTTGCGACTTCTTTTTGTGGCCTTATCTAGAAAATAACATATTTCGAACACCTATATTGAATTTGAATGATATGCTACAGAGAATCGAACAGAAATGCATGGAAATTAATAACAATCCAGTAATGTTGCAGAATATCATCAGAAATTTTGAACGGAGGATTTTAAAGTGCATTGATCTTGAAGGACAACATTTTCAACATTTGTTATAGTTTTCAATAAATACCTATTATTTGTTATTTATTTGTATGTATGAAACTGTCAAAATATACGACTTCGTAGGTTAAGTAGTAAATTTTAATTTACGACATACTTCAAAATGTTCGCAGTAAATCACATGCTACTAGATTGACTTTTCAAATGAACACTTGTGATATATACATAAGCGCGCAATAAAAGAGTTCGTAATTTATAATTCTAAGTCATTAAATAACGTAAGATCAAAATGAATTGAGGTAGTAGGAGACTGCGGTTGGTGGAACGTGTTTCGTAATTAATATTTCGCAATATTCATGTGTCAAACAATTAATGATAAACGTCAGTGTGAAGTTTTTTAAAAACAGAATAATAATCACAATCACAATGTTTATTCAAGAACAAACGGTGTTAATTTCAGAGTGTTATTTTCGTAACGGTCGACGTCTGCCAAATATATCAAGTTGTCAATTAAACTTGTATAAACGAGACATTTCAACGCTGTCAATATGATATATTTAATTTAAAATTCACGAAATACGTTCTACGAATCTTAGCCTCCTACTACCTCAATTAATTTTGATCTCACGTTATATCTAAATCAAATTATTTGTAATTTTATTTCGCCTTTGTTAAGTTGAACTGTTTATTTGCTATTTTTACCAGTTTGTTTGATTTATCGCATTTGCCTTCATACACATTATTGAACAGAACGTTTCAGATTCCATTTGAACGCGGTTATTTCCGTTATCTCATTAAAAGAGGTGTTTTGATATTTATTGCACCTTTAAGAATCTGAATCGCCCTGAGAAGTTATTTTAAAGTAAGTAGTATTCTGTTTAGGTTTTTATATACTCCTTAAATAAAGTCAAGTGCCATTTCATTCATTTTTTGCTGATCGGAACATTCTCAATAACAGTTTGTTACATCACCCCACCTACTCTATTTATTTAAAGTATATAAATTCTAATTATCTTTTAAGGCGCCCTTCTTAACACATTATTTGTATAATAACAAATATTCATATAAAGCAATTTTAAAGTAATATCGCAGTCATGTAATAGCGTACATACGCTTACTTGAAATATCTCCTTCAAATACCAAGAATCTATTATTTCTTTTTGCATAAATTGACATCGTACATTGAGAAAAGCAACTTATTTATCTCCTGCAATTACGACTATCTGTGCACTGCCAATAATAAATTTCCATAAATTACTACCTCAGCTGCTCTCTGTGTTTAATGAAATTTATAATAATACATTCTTATTACCACTACAACTACAACATTACACGTACGATAATCTAATACAATGTACTGTGCTCGTAAACGTTACACCAAACTATCTTCATATTAAATTTAAAACAAAACGAAACAAAAAATAAATAGACAACATCGTCCAGCAACAGAATTAATTCGAATTAAAATTTATTATCTATTTATGTTTTCCGTAATTATATCTAGTGTCCAATTTATACGGGGCAATTATCATTTTGTAGTTGACTCTTCTTTTTTGTATTCCACATGCACGCACTTAATTAAAGTAACCACTAGTTCTACTGTTTAACAAGCAATTGCATTCTGCCTATACTTTTAATAGCATTATGTGAATTCTCCAAGTGGATTTGCTAATTAATTTCTACACCTTTAATGTTTAAAATTAACCGGCTGACAAGAAGATTAGATTAACATGGATTACCTTGAATTGTTTTGTATTCTTCATGTTTTGCTATTTATTAATTCCCAAGATTAATTTTCGAAGTATGTGGACAGAAAAAAGTGCTACTAAAATGAAAATGTACAAACTAAACAGCGAAAATATATTTCAGCAGACAAGTGCGTTGAAATTATAGCAAATGCGAAGTAAGATTTGATTTATTGTTCTGCCAAGCAAATATAATGTGAGACTAATCATCGTATATGTAAGTTATGGAATTTAATTGAAATAATGGGATGAAAAGTTATTGAAACGAGACCTGACACTCTTGAAAAGCAAAAATAATCGTTCTACGTATTAATTTTCTTTTATCAAAATATTTTCATTCTATACCATTTGACGTAACAGGTGAATTATTTGAATGTATGTTTTTAAATATTTTTAATTTTGATGCCTTTTTAATAGCAATAATATTTTTTGGGGGGTTGTCGCATCCGTATATTATCCGTATATATATATATCCGTATATTTATTACTTAATGAACTAAGAAACTCTCCATAGTAAAGAACATATACGAAAAAAGTAACCAGGTCAATCATCTAAATTGATTTTTCAGAAGTTTTTTTCTTACAAGTGACAACTGAAACAAACAGAAACAATAAAAATCCCTAACCACAATATAAATCAATAATCTCTAAACACGCGCTTCGGCCACTAAGTTGCCATCTTCAGTAGAACACTCACACAAAAATAATGTTAAACGTAGCGCCTTTGGCTAAGGTACAACCTTTGAAGATATGGTCTTCAACAAATCGCTAGTAAGATACGCGCTAAGTTCAACACTATTTTTCAAATAGTTCTACTGAAGCTGACCACTTAGTTGCCGAAATACTATTCAGAGTTTATCGATTTATATTGTTGTTAGGGATTTTTCTTGTTTCCGTCCGTTTAAGCTTATTTATCAAACTTTTTTACAATGAACACCCAGCGTTTAAAAAGGATTCTTTTCGAAAAGCTCATCGTAATTAATGCTTATTAATATACAAATTTCATGAATTTCATGAAAGATTGATTTATATTATGGTTAAGGATTTTCTTGTTTCTGTTTGTTTCAGATTGCAAGCGACAGTGTCCACCTATTCTCAAGTGAAAACTGCTTTTTAGATAATAACAACCAAGATAATATTTTGGTTTGTAAGCTTCCACTATAAACCAACACCTTAAGCCAAGACCCGTTCAGTTTCGTTTCTTACAACACTTCTGCCATTTCTAAAGCCTATTTACCATACAAGGCGCCACGCATGTTCAATGGATTGATCGGGTGTTTCGAGATCAAAAGCATAAAGTTTCTGTAATAATGCATTTCATGACAGATACGTTCTCGTCGCCCGTAACGACGCGCTTCGTGACAATTTGCTAATCAGAAATCACCTCTGAGACACGTTTAACGCCTGAATGCTCTCTCTAAATTACTTGGATCAACCCAAATGGCATTCCACTAGAATCTACAGTCTCACCCGATGAATTTTGAGCATGAGATCTTTTATTTTCTTGACGAGGCTTTCATAATGTTGAAGATCGTCCAGACGCTCTTCCTTTTCAACGCGTTCTCTGCTTTTTTTGAACATTTTGTACCACTCTTGTTCTTGACATGCGTTCATCCTCGAAACATTTTTCTAATATTTTTAATGCTACCGTATTTCATTCTTCAAACCAACTTTTATGCACTTTTTTCATGTTTGATCTGTTGAACAACAAAATCAGACATGAATATCGTAGAAAATATATTTTCATGACAGAAAAACAATAGTTTGTTTATTCACTAACAATCATAATAACATGAAATTTTCTACAGATATTAAAGACTATCTATGAAAAACTATTGAGTCCATGATAATGAACCAATTCCGATACTTTTTTTATCACAGTAGTATATACCAACCAGCCTTGATCCTAACAGGAAAGAAAAAAGGAAACAATAGCAGCTGAAATAAAATATCACAAGATTGTACTGACAATTAAAAGGAAGGATTTAGAGGAAAAAGAACGTGAATGGAAGAAAAGAATTGAAAGTAAAATCGACAAAAGGTATATTGAGCGATTATTTGATTTAGTTTGAACATTTAATGAACGTGGAAAAAGAAAGATAAGTGGAAAGAACTTGGGAAGAACATGAAATAGTGGTGCTCAAGTATTCTAAAAAAGAAATCCAGAACTTAATACTTAATTGAAAAAATGATAAAAGGCGAAAAGAATTGTGAAAGAGGCGAGAAAATAAAAAAAAACGGACCCAGAAGAAATCTCGTTGCTCTAAATCACTCTAGGATATACACGGTATGAGGGCGAATCAAATATAAACCGGAATTCTTTTTTAAAACTTTATTGGAACATGATAAAAATACAATGGCTTAAAATTATTTTTCTACGTAATTTTCTGATATCGTGACACATTTTTCCCATCAGATGGATAATTTTGTTATCCTGTTTTCGTTGCGCCATAAGCCAATTGCGCACGAAATCTTCATCTGCAACATCGTCATGAAAACGTTGTACCCCAAAAGCTTCTAACAGGTGGTAGTTGCAGGGCGATAATTCCGGACTGAAGCATGGCACACATCTAACGATTCCGTTTTTGATTTTTGGTGAGAAGACGAGGTACCCACCTTACCGACACTTTAATAAATCAAGTAACGTATTGATTCAGTCATTAAAAAAGTTGTCGATAGAATTTCTGATGACAAGTATGTATATTAATTGAATTCTGTAAGAGAGTCTAGTCTTAAATAATTTAATAACTTATTTTCTAGATCTTTTTCGCAAAGCTAGAAATAACTAATACGAAAGTAACTAACTATACATGTATCCGGAACTGGCAACACTAGTGTTGCTAAGCGCCATTCGACATATCCATCCTAAGGTTTGATATTCTTGATGGTATACATACTCAGAACACTTTATCATGCGGATTCTATTTGTGTTGTTTACAGTGACTTACAATTAAAAATTTCATGTCGGTCTTTTGTACTTGTATAAAATACCTTCCATTTGTTTTTATTCTAGCACAACTTACGAGTATAATGAAATTTAATTTATGAATTTCTAAATTATTTACACACAGTTTTATAATTAGATACCTGAAAAGTAACTTAACAAAAAAACTTATTCAATTATGAAACAATTTTATAATGACATATTTATAATATTTAAATTTATTTTCTAAAGTATAATGTAATTAGATCTTGTTTAATCGCAGAATACAAAGTTATTTATATGATCTTTTCGTCTTTCAACATTACATTTTTTTTTCTTATCCGTCCACTTTGTTTTTATTGATAAACCTGCTTCTTTGAGCGTTATTCCTCTTGTGAGGATGCTAAAAGCCTGTTTGGTGGCTTTTACAAGTTTGGACATTCAGGAATGGTGAATATTACTTCTGGACGTTCTTGTAGCCTATCGATTTTTTATTAATAATGCATGACCATATACCATTTATTAATTATCCTTTTTATAATCGTATCTGGTATGTGAGTTAAAATAATTTAGATAATAACTACTGACAACATATAAAATTACTACAAAAATGTTACGTATTTGACAAGTGTACACTATATACGATCTGTTCTAATTACATACTGGAATTAACTCGTGTAAATTTTCGTGCAATGATTTATTACGACATTCGACGTGGATTATTTTAAGAGTGCATCAAAAACACTTCGATTTTTGACGCTAAAATCACTGTAGATAACTAGTTTAGTGAATTCAATCGTGGCCGTTGTTGGCCCACGAATTTAAAGAAAGTCGTCCAAAATCGGTTGTTGTGCCAGAAAACATCGATACTGTGCGAAATCGCTCAAAAAAAGCTCGTATGGATTAGTACTAAGAACTGCTGAAAAAATACAAGCGTTTTGCGTTAAAAGCCGTGTATAACATATACAAGGTATGTATAAATTGGCGTACTAACTACACGTGGCGATGTTCTTCGTTAAATTCGGAGTCTAAAATCCTAAAACCAAAATGTTGTACCATGCTTCCTACCTCTGCACGAGGTTCCTAAAGTTCGGAATTTCAGTCTTTAAATAAGCGTTATTAATCGATATTTGTTGTTGCTAAAGTTTTCTTTTTAATTTTAAAGTTTGTTTTTTATGCAGGTAATAATGACATTGATTTCTGTCAAAGAGATGTACAAAAATAAGTAAATACTGTCACAAAATGTGAAAACTTTTGTAATATTTTCACAATAAATATGTAATTTCAAGAGATTATTTTATTTCTCTCGCTGCATGTGCATGATTTAAACGTAAGGTTCACAAATATTTCCAAATGCATGTTTCTTTCAAATTCTTTCTGAAAACACAGGAAGCATGAATAACATCGTTTTAGTATTACAACTTTTAACTCCAAATTTGACCAACGCATATAGCTAGTTCGCTAATTTATACACATCTTGTATATAGGTGGCGAATCGTGGATCTATACGTATGAGCTCGACAACACACCGCAATCGACGGTACAACAACAAAAATTTTTCGAGGCAAATGGTGGCCAATTTTTTAAGGGAAAAATGGGCATATGGCTACAGTGACACTAGAGAATCGTAAAACGGTCAATTCTAAATGGTACACAACCGTTTGTGTACCAGAAGTCTTTGGAAAAATAAGAAAAAAACAATCAGTGACGCAGGATCAAAGCGCGCTCTCACACACCAGTACAAACAAATCAATATTTGATTGGTCAAAACATCGAATTAATGGGTTATCAGTAGAGAACGGACACGCTTACCACATGACGCAAAGTCCAGTGCAGTACTGGCGAAAGGCTGTATTTCTAAAATATTTAATTTTATTTATATAATTGGAAAACGAACGGGTGGTGATCTATAAAATTACGAAATACATATTTATTTGTTGAAAAGTTGTATTTATAAAGTTTTTAATTTTATTTATATAATTGGAAAACATACGGGTGGTGATCTATCTATCCAAAATTACGAAATACATATTTATTAATTAATTTTATTTATATAATTGGAAAACAAACGGGTGGTGATCTATAAAATTACGAAATACATACGTATTTGTTGAAAAGTTGTATTTTTAAAGTTTTTAATTTTATTTCTATAATTGGAACATTTTTATTTGTTCATTTTGTCGTTCAAGTTGAGTAAAGGAGTATTAATATTGACTAGCAATAGTTTCTCAAGGTTTTCTTCTGTCAATTTTGTTCTCTTTGAATTAAGTACATCCTTATAAATAGAAAACGTCCTTTCTACATCGCAACTGGTTATAGGTGCATACTGGAAATATTCTTTTATTTCTTCATATTTAGCCCTTAGATTTTGTGGAATTGTCTCCATACATAATTGCTGCAATGTAATTAAATCTGGATTTCTATTAAGAATTGCTTCAAACTTTTGCCGAAGGCCACATCCGAAGTCACTTGGAATACTTTTCAAATTATTAGCAGCCACATCTAATGTGGTTAATCCGTCATTTAATTTGAGATTTCGATTTTCAAAATAAGTGGCAATTTTCCAAAGTGTTCGTGAAGAAAGTACTACTGATTTTTTAAATTTGGGATTTGTGTGAGCTCCTTGCACTCACCAATACTTCTAGCATCCTCCTTTAGCAGTGTTACGAAATGTTTTAGACTATCGAAATTCTCAGCATAATAACTAGTAGCTTCCAGCCATGTTCCCCCCATCTAGTTATTACTGGAGTGGGAGGCAGTGACAGAGATGGATATTTTTCCCTGAAAAGAGCTACTCTCAACTACTACTCTCTTTTCTGAAAACTTTTTTAAAAGCTGATACAAGTCTATCAACTTCCGGAAAAGTGTCTCTGATATATTCACAGATTCTGTGGAGAGCATGTGCTACACAAGTAATATGCAGCATATTAGGATATGTTTTCTTCAATAGTCTGCCTGTTTTTAACATACACGCAGCACTATCACTGACAAATAAAAGTATTTTTTCTTTGTACGTGGCGTCCGAATGAAGCATTTTTTGCATATTCTCCTTAATGGTTTCAGCAACTGTTTCCGCATCAACTCTATTTATAACACTTGTTGCTATTACATATGAGTTATAGGGAATAGTTGGATGTAGTACACCAGCTACAACATTTACCATACAGCGTCCTAACATATCCACCGTTTCGTCGGCGCTTATCCCTATGTATTGATTTAAAAGATGGCTTCTAATGCGTTCTACTGTTCTCGTATAGCACCTAGAAACATAATATTTGCGTAAAGTTGATTCATCAGGAACATTTCGATCAGTATATTTTTTCAGAAATATCTTCAAAATTGGATTGTTCAATTTAAATAATGGAATATTAGCTGCCATAAAAGTTTCACAGAGTTCTTCGTTAAAATTGTCAGATTCCAACGGGCTCAATTTTTTTTCGTGCTTTAACTATCCTACGTTTTACGGTTGATTTATTGCAATTTTTCAATAACGTTTCACACACTTCACAATAAATTTCGGAATCACTGGCAATATACATACAATCAGTATGGCCCTCAATCCAACTCGCCATTGTTTCACGATGCCATTCTCGACGCTCTTCCATTGTCTGAAAAAGTAAGAATATTCTAGATCCAAATAAACGAAATTAAATAACGAAATTTTATGCACACTTACGTGAAAATAATTGGAAGATCTTGCTTAAATGAAAAGAAAAGGAATGTACGTGCTATTTCTCTTACGAAATACGATAAACTTATTTATTTTATCTACGTACACGACACCACTGAAAACACTATATTCTCCGAATACAATAGCTAGGTTGTCCATTGTTATCGCTGCGAGACCAGGTGGCCGAGTAAGTCAGACAAATACTTCATTGAATTACGCCGGGATGTACTGAGCGACGTTATACACAATTCCAATTGCCGATTGCGTTTTATGGAAATTGCATCCGTTCTCTGGTTATCAGGCTTGATTTGGCACACAATGATTTTTTTTGTTCCCGTACGTCAAGAATAAACTACGAGGTTATCAATTCTCGATGTTAAAAAAAGTGGTTGATGAGTTCAAAATGCATGTTTTGGAGATACCTCAATCGGAACAGAAAAAGTGCTGTGAAGATTGGTTCAAAGGTATGTAAAAGTGCATTGGTCATCACGAAGAATATGTTTATGAACAATAAAACCATTTTCAATAACAAATATTTGTCTTTGTTTGATATTTCGGGATACATAAATAACAAGTTATAATATTCAAAATATTTTGTATCTATAATCCAATTATCTAAATAATAGTAAATTGTTCCATTTAAGCGCCCAGAAAAACGTATTAGTTGGAGAAAAAACTGTTACAATAAAAAATAATTATGTGGTATGTAGTTCAGTCTATTACGAAATAATTAAGATATCTGATCGTATATACTCCTTACTCAATTTTCCCTTCTCCCTTAATTAACACACCTCAAGGCTCTTCCAACATCTCACACCAAAAAAAAATAATCAAGTCGTTCATGAAGTATACGTACGTACTTATATACAAGACATACATATATATGTAGGTATGTATATAGATATATTTATAGCTGCTCGGTGTTAAGTCAAAAATTAAAACTACTACTGGCTACATCGGACTTATCTAACACTCTGTCGGGCCAAGCAGCCAGTCTGCACATAGGAATAGAGTGAGCACTTAATACAAAAGACATCGAGGAAGAAAAAGAGGAGAACTCGATGGTCGATTTGCAATGCAAATAGCGCACCTGCGTTTTACATTTTTCCCATGGTTGAACTTCACTCTGACATGGTACGTATATATGTATGTATATACCGTGTGTGTGTATGTATGGATCGACGTTACATATTTACGCGCTATATTTATTAGCAACAAAAAGACTACAAGGCGATAACCCTCGATAATATTATTAACATTATTAGTTAGTTATAATTCCGAGAATCCATCGGATGCATTCACTAGAGTGTGTAATTAGCGCTGATAGACATGGTAGTTAATACCATATGTGTTCCGAAAGAAAAATACAAATGCATAATGTTTATAACTAGTACGCATAGAACACGTCTTTTATGAGAGTTTACATTTAGAAAATTATCGAATGAATTTTAAAAAAAGTAAGTCGGATGCAAGCCAATATGATTTTATTGAGACGAATTATTAATTTTTTAATATTTTCTGAAATTCTATATTATATATTCTATATTCTATAATACTGCACGAACATCCGCGTATATCAAGTAGTTATTATTTCTATCTGCAACTTGTATAATTTTTATTGCTCACTCAGAGCGTGTAGCAGAAAAACACTGGAAATATACTTATGTATAAATATGTAATTAATCTTTATAAAGTAAACCTACGTTAATTATACCGGTTGACCGACCGCAACCAATTCAATTCAAAATTTTTTATTACCTCGAAACAGTTTAAGAGGCGACTTTAAAGGTATTTCTTTGGCATTACTTCATTCCTTGACGAGAGTCCAAATTTAGTCTAAAAATGAGTGATATATTTATAATTCGATTTTAATTTAATGAGCTATTAAATGCCCAATATGATCATTTACGCATAGAATATTTGTTAAAGTTAGCTGAGTAGATTACTATTAAACAGTGTAGGCGATTGATACACAGCACTAACGTGTTTGGTGAAGGCATTGAATTTGCAGAGGTTTAACCATATTGTCTCTATCAAGTTACATTTCCAGTAATCTGCTTCGACCCTTTCTGCTATTAATAAATGACTAAAGATTGTTACGTCATCAAAAATTTATTTTCCAACATTAGTTACATATTGATTATATGGTTCCCGCATTAAACTTTTAAGTTTGGTACAAAGTGCTTAGGCTCTTTCGTGTATATATTATCCTAAACAAGTATAGCCTGTTACTCAAATGGACTAGTAAATCAATTAACACTAAAACAAAAACTAAAATCTATAAAACAATAATAAGACCTATAACAACTTATGCTGTGCAAATGGTGCCACTGGCGCAAAGAGACCAACATAGATCAAGTGAATTAGAAAGGAAAATTATGAGTACTATTTTAGGGCTAGTCAAACTAACTTAAAAAGGTATATAACCCCTTACCACAATTATTAATCGTATCCTAAATACGTATTTCTACAACTAAGTTGTCATCATCGGTAGGTAAAACCATTAATCAAGGTGTCGCACATGGGGCACAGTAAAGCTAGCACAACTGATCACGCAACAACTTTACACAGCGTCCACGTATACACTGCGTCAGTGGACGCTGTGTAAAGTTGTTGCGTGATCAGTTGTGCTAGATTTACTGTGCCCCATGTGCGACACCTTGATTAGTGGTTTTACCTATTGATGATAACAACTTAGTTGTCGAAATACGTATTTAGGATACGATTAATAATTGTGGTAAGGGGTTATATACCTTTATAAGTTTTTACTTAACCTCAGTCTCCAAAGAAAGACTTTAGTCAAACTAAGTGGAATTGAAATGAGAAGAAGAACGAATCATAAAATAGAAATTGAATTAAGAGGCGAAAATATAGCATATAAGATCAATGATGGTAAAACAGTTGAGCCATGTTTGAAAGGCGTGAACTGGAAGTAACATACAAGCAATAATGTAATGAAAACCTCGAAAGAGAAAACGAAGAAGTAGATCAAGAACAAGATGTCATGATAAAATAGAGGTAGATATAAAGCAACTGAAAATAACCAACTGGAAAGAAAAGACCAGCAACAGAAAAGAATGGAATGGCACAGCAGAAAGAATGATATTGCCACACACATAATCATCTGAAGAACGGGGACAAATCCACTTCAAAAACAGGATTATAAGGACTTTCAAGAAGCGGGAAAACGTCCCTAGGACTGGGTTGATTGATAACTGCTTGAAGTGTTACTTGGTGGTCTGTTATGTCGCCTGATTTAGCCCAAAACGATTGTTTTCTTATAGGGTTATATAAAAACGGGTTTCAGAGCAACAAATCTAATATTAACCGCGACCATTGATCAGTGCATGCAAAACATATTACCTCAGACATTGTCGAATGTTCGCAGAAATTTTGTGGATAGAGTAGGGTATTGCGCTCTTCAGTTAAGTGACCGTGTTAAACATCTGTTCTAATAAAATTTCGGGAAATGATATTGAGTTATTATTCTTTAAGACAATTTTTTATTTAATTTTTTTTGGTTTCCTGAGAAGACTTATTTTGTTTTAAGAAGTGTTTTTATTTTATATTCTGCTATAAATAGAATTTGATTATTTCTATACAACTACATTTATAAAGTGAGAATTGTTATTACATTATTACAATACAAGTTTCCTTGTCGATAAGTATTGCAGTATATTTATTGCGTTTATCGTTTCTCTATTATGTGACTTTTACGGTGGGCGATAAATCGAACCATGCTTGACAAGTGACTATAGGACGCTCGTATATGTATATGTATATGTATATGTATATGTATATATATATATATATATATATATATAAGGTAAACTTAATAAGTCGGCGATTAAAGGTCTGGTTCATTACTTCAAAGTATATATATTTAAAACAACATTTATATTTTTTATTCCCTTGACAAAGGCATCATTGCCGAAACATGTAGGGTTGTTTTAAATATATATACTTTGAAGTAATGAACCAGACCTTTAATCGCCGACTTATTAAGTTTACCTTATCATACCAAGGTCACGAAAATATTATATTTATATATATATATATATATATATATATATATATATATATATATACGAGATAAAAGTAATATTTTTAGGAGTAGCAGCCGGGTAATTAAAACAATATTTAATTTCAGGTTTCAGTACTATACATAGTACCTTTTTCAAAAACTAAAATTGATTTAAATGTTAAGAAAAGGTAAGAGATGATATTATAATTAAATCAACGTACATTAAATATTATTGGTGTTCATATATTACGACGTATTTGTTTTGCATGTTTAGCAGGTAAACTGTTTTCGGGGCCAGGTGTTTTTTGGGACGGGTTGGAAAGAAATTGGCTTTGTCAAAACTTTGCGGGAAGGGGGGTAACTGTTCTCGGACAGTGATGTTTATATTGTTATTATATAATGGGTAGGTATATTGCTGACAAGTTATTTAGATCTGAACGGTCATAAATTGAGTTTGTATTTTTTTGTATATGGATGCTTTCTAGTATATTTCTTGCTTTGTTGTTTGTTTTAGATGTATTTATTGCAGTTTGATCGAAATTGAAAGTGTGTTTTGTTTGTTTGGTGTGTTTTTTAGGGACTGTACTATTTGAAAATTTGTATTCAATTAAACGTTCTTTTAGATATCATGTTGTTTGGTCGATGTATATGCCTTCGCAGTCATTACATGGAATTTCATAAAAAACGTGTTGTCTTTAATGTTGGTATTTTGTCTTTTAATTTTGAGTGCAATTTTTGTGAGCTACGTCAAATTAAATATTGTGTTAATTACCCGGCCGCTATTCCCAAAAAATATTACTTTTATCTCGTATTATAATTACGACCAAGAAAATAAGAAATTCCTTCTAATACTATATATATATATATATATATATATATATATATATATTGAAGAAGGCTGGATGCTGAATGAATAATAATAATAATAGAATATGTAATAATTATATTCAGTGATTTTAATTGATATAAAGTAATATAAATTGAATAGTGATAGATATTAATTGAATAGTATTGGAATTATAGTATTGGTTGGGCGCCTTGGTCTGTATTAAACCTATTACAACATATATATATATATATATATATATATATATATATATATATATATATAATAACTTCGTGACCTTGGTATGATATGGTAAACCTAATCAGTAGGCGATTAAAGGTCTGTATATTACTTCAAAATATATGTATTTAAAAAACTCTACATGTTTCGGCTGTATACGCCTTTTTCAAGAGAATACAAAATATGAATGACAGGATATAAATGTCAAGTAATTAAGTTGCTATGGTTTAAATTATTCAAAGATACATTCTAGTAATAATAATAAATCATGCCTTAGTATTCCAAAAAATAGATAACAAGGTGTGAAAATATGTGTTGTTCGCTGCTAGCAAATTGTGTCTCCTTCTGGGTATGAACTTGTGTGTTGGTTGCTGCTGGCAGCTTGCGTCTCTCTATGGGTGTGTGGTTTTGTGTGAGAGCGTAAGTGTAGGGTTTTGTATGTCGGTGCGTTCGTGCGTGTGTTTAGTGATCGGTCGCATGAATTTAGAGAGGTCGGATAACCAGCCGTTGCGTAGGGCCGGTCCTGGGCGACAACCTGGCTAGGTTGCCGTTAACAGCACACACACGTTCGACGTGTGTGCTATGCCCCCGCTTCGGCGGAAAACGTTAAGATGGCATAAGTGTGACCATCGTCGACCGAGGTAGCCACTAAGAGTGTTCCCTTAGTTGCGATGAGCAACCCCGTACAGGGTGCGCTTCGCCTGTCTGCGCCTTGCCTCGTTGGGGCGGGGGTCAGACCGTCGAAGTACTGCACGGAATTGTAAAGAAGTTGTCGGGAAAGGGTTTGCGGCCCTACGCAACGGCTGGTTATCCGACCTCTCTAAATTCATGCGACCGATCACTAAACACACGCACGAACGCACCGACATACAAAACCCTACACTTACGCTCTCACACAAAACCACACACCCATAGAGAGACGCAAGCTGCCAGCAGCAACCAACACACAAGTTCATACCCAGAAGGAGACACAAATTGCTAGCAGCGAACAACACATATTTTCACACCTTGTTATCTATTTTTTGGAATACTAAGGCATGATTTATTATTATTACTAGAATGTATCTTTGAATAATTTAAACCATAGCAACTTAATTACTTGATATTTATATCCTGTCATTCATATTTTGTATTCTCTTGAAAAAGGCGTATACAGCCGAAACATGTAGAGTTTTTTAAATACATATATTTTGAAGTAATATACAGACCTTTAATCGCCTACTGATTAGGTTTACTATATATATATATATATATATATATATATATATTGAAGAAGGCTGGATGCTGAATGAATAATAATAATAATAGAATATGTAATAATTATATTCAGTGATTTTAATTGATATAAAGTAATATAAATTGAATAGTGATAGATATTAATTGAATAGTATTGGAATTATAGTATTGGTTGGGCGCCTTGGTCTGTATTAAACCTATTACGTTAGATCACTAGCCCTTCTCATGTAATGTCTCAGGCTGCGGCTAGATGTCGGAGAACAAGTATTATATTTTACAAGAATTATACGATTATCTATCTCTAGGCTCCTCGTCGGTTGGTTTATCCCACTGTGTGTGATGGAAAATTATTTAATAATGTTACGAAGTTATCTCTAGCTAAGCAATGATAAATAAAAGAGTTTGTGTAAAGAAATAAGTATAAATATTTATTGAAATAAGATATCTATAAACAATGAATAAATAACGTGCCTAACGACGAAATATGGAATTAACATAGAGTGCACATGTGAATTAATAGGTTATGTTTTAATAGCAATGTTGTTATCAAGTATATGGTAATATAAATAAATAAATAAACAAATTCAGGTGAGTACTACAGTTCTTAATTATAAATGTCTTTTCACAAATTCTGAGTAAGCTGGCAATGTAATTAAAAGTAAAAACCAAGAGTTTGTGATTTAGTAAAGTTTTATTTTGTTAAAAAAATAGTTTCTACGACTTTTTCGAAATAAATAGATTTAGTTGAACCTGTTTCTCGTAGAATATGGCAGGTATCTTAAATAGAAACGGCGTGGTCAGGAAATTGAAAGTACGGATCAAATACGGTGTTTTCGATACTGCGATCCGGTATTGGCGTTGGTCGACGGCGTTGGTATTGCTCGGGCCGGTGTTCCAACAAAAGATGCTTTGCTCGATCACTTGCCGATCTTCGATATGATCGCCTCCAAATTTGGTTCTATGGTAGCTCCAAGTTTAAATACTTCGTTTCAGCGTAATTTTAGGATTCTATTGCAGGTATTTTAGGTTTTATTAAATTTTAACTTTGGAGTAGCACTTTTTCCTGGCAATCGTTATGAAATTTTTCTACTGACTCTCGATAGCAATTATTTCTTTCAAAGCCTAGTTAAAATTATGAAAATAGCCTCGAATTGTACTTTAATTATATTTGATAACAAGTTAAATATAAATGAAATATTAATTTAAACATGAAAATAAAATTAATATAATATTTTACAAAAGTTGTAACGGGTTTTTCAATGTAGGGTTATGTTGTATGAGTGGAATGAAAATAACCTGTTCGCGGGTTTGAAAAATTCAAAAAAGTGGGCGTGTCTAATTAGTATCGATACATAATTTAAATGTAGATAAATTAGCTATCTTGTTAATTTCGCGCTAATGACTTTAATTATGAAAATGATAATAAAAATATAAAAAGTAAATTTTGAAATAAATATAAATTAATTTGAAATATACAAAGTTGTCGTAATATTAATTTATTTACATTTCGATACTAATTTTACAAATTATGTCCGCCAATTTAGTTATTCTATTGAGTGTTATTTTTATGTTAATTTCTGTCTTTCCCTTTGCAGTTAGCTGGAATGATGGTGCAATTAGCCCCATAACAATATATATATATATATATATATATATATATATATATATATATATATATACATATATATATATTGATAAATTGCGCTGAGATAGGCCTCTACGTTGGGCTAGCCAATTGATAACGGCCCCCTCTTTACTGGGCTGTGGTGGTGAGATTATAAAATATTAATGAGATAAAAGTGTAAGATAAAATTATGTATTTGAAAAGATTAGTCGGGCGCCTTAATTTATAAAATCTCACCCCAGATTGCGCTATCTTTATCTCAAATAGCCAACTAGTCGGAAAGCAAGAAACTATATTTAATAAAACTTTACTAAATGTGGGTGATCTCGGGCTCGTTGTGAGTTTTAGGTTGTTGCTTCCAAAAAAAGGAATAATATTAATGTTGACGCTTAATATAATAACTCCTACAAATAAATATGAACAAATAAAAGATTCATGTAAAATTAAAAATATTATGTTTATTAAATTAAAGGAAACTGTAAAAATATAACGTATTACAAATGTGATATTAACGAAACTGCATATACGCATAAACAACAAGGTGTTACTAATGTGAAAAGAGGTTATGTGTGTTAAACTAATAAATAATATGTATATAAATGTGAATACTCTTATTACAATTATGGTGAGTACCCTTTTATTGTTATCTCTAAGATATAAATAGGTTGTTTAATTAAATATAAAGATCATGACAGGACGTGGTAGATTAGGTAAATAATTCGAGAAGATTATAAAATAAAAGTTTAAAGAATTTAATTTTTGAAAAAAAAATAAATATTATCTGAAAACCTGTTATAATAATGATGCTGATGTATGTTTGTAGATCGTCTGTGTGAATTGGGAAGATCCTCGGTGATCCAAAAATGTTCGGGTGCAGCACAAAATGATGGCGGTGTAGGTGGCTGTTTACGCGGACGCTATCGAAGATTTTCCTCGGACTTCGTCTTCGGTGCCTAATTACTCACTGCGCTCGTTTCTGGCTGTAGAATTTCAGGTATCGTTGTTGATGTACGTTAGACTATATTGTTGAAGTTCGGCGATGGATTCTTATATATAATTCTTCTGATTTTCTATCGTTTTCGGTGGAACTACGTCTGTGACGCTATATTGTTTGAAAGTTCGTTATTACCGAAAATTCTTGTAGTAATTCACTTGACGATCGAGTTAATTAATATTCTGGATACTTTTTATCACTTTTAGCTGAATTTATAATTTAAATTTGTGTTTTATACAAGATTTCTAAGGCTTGGTCTAAAAAGATGCGTCTATTTATTTTTCAAATTCAAGGATCGAATTATCCGACAGCACTTGTCTGAATATTACCAAACACGCTATCTATTGATATCAATAATCTCGATGATTTACCCTTTTAACAATTTTATATAAAAAGTATTTGATTAATTTAGAATATCTAAATGATTTTAAAAATTATATTATAAATTACCAAGTTAGGTTAAGATAAATTTGAATGATACAAATCGCATACTGCGCATGATAAATGTAAACATAGCGAGATGTCAATTTGTAGGCGTGTCTTACTAGTGTCGATATAATACAAAGTTGCATATGGATTTGAATATGTTTTTCGCGCTAATATTTGAAAATTTGAATATGATATAATAAAATTAAATAATGAAAGGAAAATGTATATAGAAATTTAAAGAATGAAATGATCGTTATAAAAATACATATGCACTTCGATACTACTAAGACTTAATAATATTATTTATATAACCATTATATTATAACCCTTTTTCACTTTGTATGTCTTATTCTTCCTATTTTAGATGCAGCTCTATATGGATAACATGCATCACAACAATGTCCCCGTCGAAAAAATGTCGGAATGTACAAATGAGGACATTCTTTTCGCTGAAGATGATGTAGGAAATGAAAGATAACAACCTTGTTTTCTAAACTTATTACGTGTCGTTCGAATTAAACAATTAGAAAGAAAAATAAGTTAACACCTTAATATAAAAACTTTATGAATTGTAAAAACGAAATGTTTGTTTGTGTGATGAACTTCCTTAACATTATATTAGTATACCAAAGTCTTTTTCTCTTTTTTTTTTTTTTAATTATCAACTATTATTCTATTGTTTCTTTGTAACTTCTCTTTATTTATTCAAGCTGTCCAAATTCAAATTATCCAGTCTAAATTAATGTTTCTTGTTTAAGTATATTTATTTGTAATTATATAAAAATAGTTTAGTTGTAGTATTCATTTAATTGATGTATTTTGCGAGCTATAACATACCTTTCAATGTAATTAATAATTTTAATGACTGTATTTATTCAATTGTATATTACTGTTCCGTTAAATAATCCTGCAACATCGAAATATGGTATCTACCCTTTATGTACCCGGTTTCTTCTTCCAATAATTCATAGGTATTGTTGCCTAAGATTCTATTAATAATATAAGGTCCTTGATATGGTTTTAGCAGTTTTCCCATTATTTTATTTTTAAGATCAGTTACTCTCAATCTTTTCACTATTACCCTATCATTAAGATTATATGTCTTATATTTCTTATCAACGGTATTCCTCTTTCTTTCCCATTTAATTTTCTTTGTCAATAATTTCTCTCTTACTTCTATAAGTCGTTCGTTAAAGTTGATGGCTTCTGGATCTGTCCAAGGTCTCTGCGGTGGCTGACCAGTAAAAATTGTGATTCTGGTTCTATGTTGATAAGCCAAAATGCGTTCTTAAGATCTAACTTGCTGTATATGGGCTTATTACCACATTTTGTTAATAATACATCGATATTTTGCGGCATTTCGAATTCGGGTTTAATTCTTCGGTTCAATGCTCTTGCATCTAAACATATGCGTAGAGATAAGTCTTTCTTTTGAACTATAACTATCGGATTTATAAAGTAGGTATTTGACTTCTCTATAATGCCAGTCTGTTCTAATCGTTCCAGTTCCTGACTTACTTTCTGCTGATAATGATACGGAATGGGGTAATTTTTACTAATTAGTGGGTCTTCGTTATCTATTTTAATCGGATGCTGATATCCTTTTGCAAACACTACATCATTGTTAATAAGAGTAATATTATTGTATAAAATTGCTATTAAGTCGGGTATGACAGTTGTATCTGGTATCTTAGAGTTCTCTATAAAATTCTTTATATCATCATAATTATTAATTGTTTTCACTACTTGATTATCCATTCTAACTTCCATAACATCTCCTCGCTCGTGACTATCCTTCGTTCCTTGCCTAACTACCATTCTCTCTATTCCAATATTTGTATTATTAAATTCTATTATTTCTCCATCTGTTTCATTATTCCCCTCGTAATCTCTTCTATTGCACGGTTCATTATTTAATATAATATTATTTATTTCACTCGTAAGCACTTCCTTCTTATATAGGTTATAACCTTTTAACTCTTCCTCTGATAATTGTTTTTCAAATATAACTTTATTCACATCTATATTTAGTATACCATTTTCGAAATCTAAGATCATTTTGAGTTTTTTAATACTGTCAATACCTATGATACAGTCGTATTGTAGTTTGTCTATAATATAGCAATGTATGATGTATTTTGATTTGTCGACTAATATTTCTGTTGATAATTGTTTTGTTACCGTCCCCATGCGTTTTCCGTTCGCTGCAATGATATCTGTCCCTTTCGTTTTTACAATGTTCTTCTCGTATCCCCGTATATTCGTAGCTTTCTCTGCCTTTAATAAAGTTATTTCCGCTCCTGTATCGATTAAGCAATATAAAAAGATATTTTCGAATTTTAATTTTACAATAGGTAAAGTATATATTTGGGTAGTTTGGTTGCCTGCATCTTCTACAGTAATGAATTCTTCCGGATGTTGATAGAAAGTAATATTTTCAAATTTAAAAGGTATGTTACAGTCGTCATGGGTTATTAATTTTGTGCTGATGATGGGCCTTGTGTTGGGTTGGTGTAGAGGTCCTCTGTTAAAATTGGCGTTTTTTTTAATACCTCTTCCATATTTGTTCGTATCGGCGATACAGATCGATGACGTCTGTTAATATTATTTACGTGACCACGTCCACGATTACGGATATGATTAAATCCTCTTCCTTGTTGATTAGTATTATGGTTTGTATTGTTATTGTTTGTTTGTCGATCCGTAGTGCGATTGTAATTATTGAAATAATTATTACTGTTGTATCTGGATGGCTGGTAGTTGTAATTAGGTCTATTTGATGGATTGTTTGAATTATTATTATCACGATCATTGTACATATTATTGTTAGAATTGTTATTATTATTATATGATCTTGTAAAATTTTGATTTCTATTATTGTTGTTGAAATTATTATAACGTTGCGGTGGTGAGTTATTTGGGTTATTGTTCGGATTATTTGAATTTTGTGACGGATGATTGCGAGAGTTGGGATTGCGATATATGTGTTGTGGCTGATGGTTATTCTCCGAATAATCATCTAGACGTCTCATTATGTCTATGAGAGAGTCCATATCCGTAACTCTTTGACATATGATAGCCTGTGTATCGGTGTAGATGAAATGATTTAGGAGCTGCCTGGCAATCATTGATTCTTCCATGTCATTCAGGTGTTTACACTGGTTATAGATACGGGAAGCGTATGTCTCGCGTGATACTTGTCCCAATCGATATTTGCCTGTCAACAACCGTATTCTAGCTCTGTTTTGTTGCGTTTCGTCCCAATAATTCTTCTTAAAGAGTGTAACAAATTGGTCAAGAGAATTGCAATGGTCCTCAATTCTTTGAAACCACTCTTGTGCACTGTAACGTAAAGTTACTCGTATGACCTCCATCCTCTGCTTCTCCTCAGGTATATCCTCTAAGTAGCGTAAAAGACAACTAAGATACGTCATAGGATGTACACGTGTGATATCCCCGTCGAAATGATGTAAATTTTCTATCTTTATAGAGCTGTTATTAGTGTTAATATAATTAGTTGATGTAAAATAGCCTTTTATTTTATTTTCCAATCGTTTAATGTTAGTCTGTGTAGTCGTATAATTTTCATTATTAGTTATAGTTATAGTATCTAAATTTTGTCTGACAATATTGATTTCTTGTTTATTATAATCTTTGTATTGGTTTAACGATGATTTTAATTGTTCTGTGTTATCATTGTTTAATTTGTTAAAATTGGTCAATTTTGTATTAAACAAATTATTATTTTCAGAAATCATTTTGTCTATGTTTTGTTGTATGTCTTGTGTTGTAGTTTTAAGTCTCTGTTCAGTATTATTTTGAATTTCAGTAGTTGCGGTCTCTAACTGCTTAGCCCAATGTAAATTCTGTAGATTAACGGTTTCATCAAGTTTAATTAAGTACTTGAGTTCGTTTTCTTCCATGTTTTTCTGAGCTGTAGAAATTTCTGCTATCTTACCCTCTAAATCAACTTTGAAAGCACTTAATTTGTTATCGATGTTTGCATTATTTATTTCAAATTTTTGATTAATATTGTTCATGTTTATCTCTAATTTAGTTGTTAGATCACTATTCATGTTGCTTATGTCTGTTTTCATATTAGTTAGTTCTTGTTTTAAGTTTTCATTGTTAGTGTCTAATTTATTTGTTAAGTCTTGTTTTAAGTCTTTGTTATCTTGTTTTGACTCCTTATTATTTGTATCTATTTTATTATTAGTATGATCTAATTTATTATTACTATTAGTTAGTTCTTGTTTTAAGTCTTTGTTATCTTGTTTTAAATCGGTCATTTGTGTCATTAATATCTGCAACATATTCATCACCTGGCCAATGTCTGGTGAACTTACCCCTTCAGTTGTAGACGCTTGTGCCACGGGAATGTCTCCCTGTTCAACCCTATCTTCTTCAGTACTGTCCTTAACTGCTTTGGTTCTATGACGAGTATCCATTTTGATATTTATTAAATTTATAAAGTTTAATGAATTTATATAAATATGTATCCTTTATTTTAAAAGTATGATAATAATAAATAGTTGAAAAATACAAAGTTATGTTTAAAATATGAATAATAATACTCGAGACACCGTAATTTTATTAGTGAATCAAAAGTTAAATAAAATAACGTAAGCACAAGGTGATATTTTCCCTTTCACTAACCTCTAATATGTCCAAGAATCCTCCAAAGTCTGCGATGTAGTGAAATAAAGGTAACAATCTGCTGTTATAATAGGAAAAACATGTACACACAACGACAATAATAATCTACACCTTTTTGTCTATATAATATATGAAACAATTTGAAAAGTATCAATTATTTGCAATATTTAACTTTGTAGATGAGTTATCAACAAGAAGCAACAGGCCCACGTTGTCGGCGACAATTGATAAATTGCGCTGAGATAGGCCTCTACGTTGGGCTAGCCAATTGATAACGGCCCCCTCTTTACTGGGCTGTGGTGGTGAGATTATAAAATATTAATGAGATAAAAGTGTAAGATAAAATTATGTATTTGAAAAGATTAGTCGGGCGCCTTAATTTATAAAATCTCACCCCAGATTGCGCTATCTTTATCTCAAATAGCCAACTAGTCGGAAAGCAAGAAACTATATTTAATAAAACTTTACTAAATGTGGGTGATCTCGGGCTCGTTGTGAGTTTTAGGTTGTTGCTTCCAAAAAAAGGAATAATATTAATGTTGACGCTTAATATAATAACTCCTACAAATAAATATGAACAAATAAAAGATTCATGTAAAATTAAAAATATTATGTTTATTAAATTAAAGGAAACTGTAAAAATATAACGTATTACAAATGTGATATTAACGAAACTGCATATACGCATAAACAACAAGGTGTTACTAATGTGAAAAGAGGTTATGTGTGTTAAACTAATAAATAATATGTATATAAATGTGAATACTCTTATTACAATTATGGTGAGTACCCTTTTATTGTTATCTCTAAGATATAAATAGGTTGTTTAATTAAATATAAAGATCATGACAGGACGTGGTAGATTAGGTAAATAATTCGAGAAGATTATAAAATAAAAGTTTAAAGAATTTAATTTTTGAAAAAAAAATAAATATTATCTGAAAACCTGTTATAATAATGATGCTGATGTATGTTTGTAGATCGTCTGTGTGAATTGGGAAGATCCTCGGTGATCCAAAAATGTTCGGGTGCAGCACAAAATGATGGCGGTGTAGGTGGCTGTTTACGCGGACGCTATCGAAGATTTTCCTCGGACTTCGTCTTCGGTGCCTAATTACTCACTGCGCTCGTTTCTGGCTGTAGAATTTCAGGTATCGTTGTTGATGTACGTTAGACTATATTGTTGAAGTTCGGCGATGGATTCTTATATATAATTCTTCTGATTTTCTATCGTTTTCGGTGGAACTACGTCTGTGACGCTATATTGTTTGAAAGTTCGTTATTACCGAAAATTCTTGTAGTAATTCACTTGACGATCGAGTTAATTAATATTCTGGATACTTTTTATCACTTTTAGCTGAATTTATAATTTAAATTTGTGTTTTATACAAGATTTCTAAGGCTTGGTCTAAAAAGATGCGTCTATTTATTTTTCAAATTCAAGGATCGAATTATCCGACAGCACTTGTCTGAATATTACCAAACACGCTATCTATTGATATCAATAATCTCGATGATTTACCCTTTTAACAATTTTATATAAAAAGTATTTGATTAATTTAGAATATCTAAATGATTTTAAAAATTATATTATAAATTACCAAGTTAGGTTAAGATAAATTTGAATGATACAAATCGCATACTGCGCATGATAAATGTAAACATAGCGAGATGTCAATTTGTAGGCGTGTCTTACTAGTGTCGATATAATACAAAGTTGCATATGGATTTGAATATGTTTTTCGCGCTAATATTTGAAAATTTGAATATGATATAATAAAATTAAATAATGAAAGGAAAATGTATATAGAAATTTAAAGAATGAAATGATCGTTATAAAAATACATATGCACTTCGATACTACTAAGACTTAATAATATTATTTATATAACCATTATATTATAACCCTTTTTCACTTTGTATGTCTTATTCTTCCTATTTTAGATGCAGCTCTATATGGATAACATGCATCACAACAATATATATATATATATATATATATATATATATATATATATATATATATATATATTGAAATAAGACCTCTAATGACGATATTCTATATTCTGAATTATAAATATTATAAATGAATTGTAACTGTTAAGGGCGATATTGATAAATGTACGACAAATATCTATTTTTAAATATGATAATATGTGTTACATATAGATGGGGTTCTTATCATATTCTGTTGCCTGCGTACAAATCTGAAATGCATAAATGTTATATGCTAAGTGCACTTGCCATTAAACAGCTGTTTATGTACTCAGCTTCTCTGTAAGGTTATTCTTTGTGTGTGTGTGTTTGTGTGTTACACTTTATAACTTTGGGTGTCCAAGAACAAAAGTACTCTTGGTTGGTACATATACAATGCACCTTCTAGTGGGGTCGGTGTCTAAATAGAATATACACCAATTTTGTTGGAGGTTATACAATAAACAATGGTGAATACGTTATCAAACTACCAAGAATAAAACAAGCAAGATAAGGATAAATGTAAAAGACTTTAATGACGTAAAATCAAAGCAGGTAAGTGATTGAAATTATTATTAAATTATAATTATAATGAAAATGTAACATGTCACGTGTTAAATTAAATGTGATAAACTTTCTAGGTTAGCAAAACAATTTAAATACATGTTACCTACATAACTTCTAATATTTAAATGAATTTAGTATCTAATTAAATATAATAACAAGAAAACTGGATTCTTTTAACTTAATTTGCATTCATAAACATCAAATGTATACTAGGTTATAAATTTTTAATAATACATAGATTATGTTTATTATTTAAATGAAATGAATTAATTTTGCATTTTCTATAGTTCATTGGAGATTAAAGAATACTTAAGTGAATGGGTTCAGGCCTGTTGTCACTGGATATGGTCTGGAAAGTCGATTAATGCAGGATACGATTTTCTATGGGCAATGGCGCGTCGTTTAGCCTAGAATTCTCCTATAGCAGTTAGCTTCCCCGGCAAACAGCAATTCTTGATTTCTCAGGTACAGGAAATCGGTTGGGCACGTAAAATACTTCAAACAGGTACTGGATGTATAGGTGAGGTATTACTAGTGTTTTATATTAGTTTCTAATTTTATTTTGTGTATTTTTCTTTTAATTTTCAGAGATGCACTTTTATATGATGCGGCATTTTTAATGGCGTTTTTATTCTGATGACGCCAACTGTGTTTTGTTTTCCAATTGGCTTCTTATTCGTTAATTCGTATGCATTACTTTAATCTCGACATTTTTTCTAAAGAAAATAACAATTTAATCATTGCAAATATACATGAGCTTAACATAAATTCTAAAGTTTTTTATAATATATAAATAATTAATATGTAAATGTTAATAAGTTTACATAATGTCATTTTATTGTGGTGAACTCTCCCGCTGTGTTTATTTTAAATAAGTACAGTTTCACCTAAATTATTATTATCTATTTTTGATAATCAATTAAGTTGACATATCTTAGTAAATACAAGATTTCGAAATAAAATAACTAAAACAACTGAAAGAATAGAAATAAAGAAATGTGAGAATTAATTTTATGCATTAAAATAAACGCGAAATCAACTTTATTGATATACCATGAGAAGAATTCAGTTTTCGAAATTTCCTATAATTCTAATGAGTACATTAGTTTTTACAAATTCTGTTATTTGTTCTCCTAGGCATCCTAATGTTCAGGTTTGCCTTATATCAATATATATATATATATATATATATATATATATATATATATATATATGAACTTCATGTGTATGAGAATTAATAATTATTAAATCTCATTTTACATGCGATTGTCGCTATAATTTGTTGCATTTAATTCTACAATTCGGCAAATCACTTTTGCCCTAGATTGTAGACGCAACAAGCCGCGACATCAACTGTACAAGTTGTCAGTACAAATGAAAAATTTTGTGAAAAACTTATCTGCGCGGAATGTGCATATATCGATATTTCACTGTTTCTTACAGATCATCAGTGCACCTTACCGAAGACAGACATGTTATTCACTTCTATACTACGTGTATATATACGAACTGTAATGAACTTCATGTGTATGAGAATTAATAATTATTAAATCTCATTTTACATGCGATTGTCGCTATAATTTGTTGCATTTAATTCTACAATTCGGCAAATCACTTTTGCCCTAGATTGTAGACGCAACAAGCCGCGACATCAACTGTACAAGTTGTCAGTACAAATGAAAAATTTTGTGAAAAACTTATCTGCGCGGAATGTGCATATATCGATATTTCACTGTTTTTTACAGATCATCAGTGCACCTTACCGAAGACAGACATGTTATTCACTTCTATACTACGTGTATATATACGAACTGTAATGAACTTCATGTGTATGAGAATTAATAATTATTAAATCTCATTTTACATGCGATTGTCGCTATAATTTGTTGCATTTAATTCTACAATTCGGCAAATCACTTTTGCCCTAGATTGTAGACGCAACAAGCCGCGACATCAACTGTACAAGTTGTCAGTACAAATGAAAAATTTTGTGAAAAACTTATCTGCGCGGAATGTGCATATATCGATATTTCACTGTTTTTTACAGATCATCAGTGCACCTTACCGAAGACAGACATGTTATTCACTTCTATACTACGTGTATATATACGAACTGTAATGAACTTCATGTGTATGAGAATTAATAATTATTAAATCTCATTTTACATGCGATTGTCGCTATAATTTGTTGCATTTAATTCTACAATTCGGCAAATCACTTTTGCCCTAGATTGTAGACGCAACAAGCCGCGACATCAACTGTACAAGTTGTCAGTACAAATGAAAAATTTTGTGAAAAACTTATCTGCGCGGAATGTGCATATATCGATATTTCACTGTTTTTTACAGATCATCAGTGCACCTTACCGAAGACAGACATGTTATTCACTTCTATACTACGTGTATATATACGAACTGTAATGAACTTCATGTGTATGAGAATTAATAATTATTAAATCTCATTTTTCACATTATAGCGACATTATAGCGACAATTATAGCGACAATCGCATGTAAAATGAGATTTAATAATTATTAATTCTCATACACATGAAGTTCATTACAGTTCGTATATATACACGTAGTATAGAAGTGAATAACATGTCTGTCTTCGGTAAAGTGCACTGATGATCTGTAAAAAACAGTGAAATATCGATATATGTACATTCCGCGCAGATAAGTTTTTCACAAAATTTTTCATTTGTACTGACAACTTGTACAGTTGATGTCGCGGCTTGTTGCGTCTACAATCTAGGGCAAAAGTGATTTGCCGAATTGTAGAATTAAATGCAACAAATTATAGCGACAATCGCATGTAAAATGAGATTTAATAATTATTAATTCTCATACACATGAAGTTCATTACAGTTCGTATATATACACGTAGTATACAAGTGAATAACATGTCTGTCTTCGGTAAGGTGCACTGATGATCTGTAAAAAACAGTGAAATATCGATATATGCACATTCCGCGCAGATAAGTTTTTCACAAAATTTTTCATTTGTACTGACAACTTGTACAGTTGATGTCGCGGCTTGTTGCGTCTACAATCTAGGGCAAAAGTGATTTGCCGAATTGTAGAATTAAATGCAACAAATTATAGCGACAATCGCATGTAAAATGAGATTTAATAATTATTAATTCTCATACACATGAAGTTCATTACAGTTCGTATATATACACGTAGTATAGAAGTGAATAACATGTCTGTCTTCGGTAAGGTGCACTGATGATCTGTAAAAAACAGTGAAATATCGATATATGCACATTCCGCGCAGATAAGTTTTTCACAAAATTTTTCATTTGTACTGACAACTTGTACAGTTGATGTCGCGGCTTGTTGCGTCTACAATCTAGGGCAAAAGTGATTTGCCGAATTGTAGAATTAAATGCAACAAATTATAGCGACAATCGCATGTAAAATGAAATTTAATAATTATTAATTCTCATACACATGAAGTTCATTACAGTTCGTATATATACACGTAGTATAGAAGTGAATAACATGTCTGTCTTCGGTAAGGTGCACTGATGATCTGTAAAAAACAGTGAAATATCGATATATGCACATTCCGCGCAGATAAGTTTTTCACAAAATTTTTCATATATATATATAAATATATAAATATAATACCATATATATATATATATATATATATATATATATATATATATATATGTCTGTACATTTTTATCGTTATAAAATTAGGCCTAATTTAACTAACTTAATGCATATCTAAAATTCTAAAATTATATTATGAATTTAAATATACTTTTTGTCTAATCTTAAATGCAAGATTTATTTAAAAATTTCAATATTTATCTCCAAATTTTAAATAATTATTAAATTTTGAAGTAAATGTGCGGTTACGATCACAATTTAAGGAACTGTAAATTAAGCTTTCATAGGTAATCTAAATCTCATTTTCAGTAGAGTTAATTCGTGCTGGCTTCAAATAGTTGAAAACAAATTATCCATTAAATTATTATCGTAACTGTTACAAATTTTTAAATTGGTTCAAAAAAATACTATGTACATATATTAACACGTAATGAGTTTTCAAAGAAGAAATGTCACAATATTTTTAGAGCAAAATACATCTCCAGCACCATCGGACCTTGGATCTTATGCAATGAGGTGTTGCGTTGCAGTTATGTTTCAATCAAAGGCACTACCCTGGTATATACATACACGTAAATGGAAAGTAAAAAAAACAAAAGAAAAAAGTAGAAGTGAAAAAAGAAATCTTGGTCAGAGTCGCTTTTTTATGTCTATACGTACAATGGATTCATGACATTCCAGTCAATTTATCTGTATGCAAAGGGCAAATATTACATCGCGAGTGTGTTGTGTGCCCACGACAAACAGACTTTAAACGCACAAACACACACACACATACAATTTAAACAGTACATTCGAATGGACCGATGTTGATGGATATCATTACCGTCGCTTTAAGTGCTAATGATTTGTTTGCACAAAGTGTTGCCCAGGTCCGTCCGGATAATATACTTATTAGAGGTGTTCGAATTGGACGTTTAGAACGGTCCCATTATGGGAGATATTGCTTCTCGATAATTGGAGCGCAGTCAAGACTCGTTAGTGAGACGAGTCGAAGTCTTCGTCAATGAAGAGATTGATTTAGTTTAAAACGGTGTCGTCTTTAATGATGAAAATAGCGTCGTAAACGTAAAAGTCAAGCAACTAAATAGAATGTAACTTATTTTCATATGATTATAATGATAATATATCCACAGAATTAACAACTGCAAAAGGAACAATGGCCAATGTGCAAGAAAAAGGACTTTTGGACAAAATAATCCAGTTAGTAATTCTATTATCAAAGAGGAGGGTATTACAATAAATTCATATAAATTTCGTTTTATAATTAACTACCATTTACAAAACAAGAGCGAAACAGCCTCTACTCCGTATATTACATTAGGATATTAAACTTGTCCGCCTTTAGAACAACAAACTACAAAATTCTCTCACAAAAGAAGGCGATAATTAGGCAAGTTAACACAAAAAAAATGCGTGTTACTAAAAAGATAATCAATATCATCACTATTACAAGGAGATAAACATAATTGAGTAAAATATGGCGTCCACACATCGGTAATGAAACAAACAAATTAAACGACTACAGCCTGCCGCCACCAGGGCAACTTAGATTTCCCACAGATAACGAGCTACTACCTCTATTGTCTTCGGACAATCACATAACTCGTTCTTTTTTATTTCGTACAGATATAATAATATATTTATTTATACGAGTGTAATTTAAACACGTAAGTGTATACAGTCACTGGGCTGCCGGCTAGACGGTCAGATTAATTCTGATTTAAATGATATGTGTCAGACAGAGCACCAATTATATTTAAATACGCCTGGCCTGGAAAATAATGTGCGATGTTGGTGCAAGTATTATTTGTTGGTGACAGGAAAATAATGCATAACTTTTGCATAAAAAGTGCGAATAATATCATGTCCAAAAAAATTTTCTTTCGTTAATTTAATATTGTTGATGTGGGGTACATATCCGAAAGCGATGTAGCAAACAGTGTTAAAATTAAACAACACAGACACAACTGGTGATAGTCAGATAACTTCATTTATAATAAAGGATTGCACAATGATCTTAGCATTTTCCCTTCATATTATATTTAATTTATGCATTTAAAAGAATACCTTTCCACCATATTGGAAGCGAACAATATTTCAGAGAGGAGACATTTCTGATTTTCGTAATTACAGATCTGTATCTATTCTTTGCAATTTTACTAAAGGATTCGAACATATTCTGTACAATGTAATATACAAGGTGAAAATGAAATACGCTAGCGTACGCTAATATATAATAGATACGTAAGACAGCAATTCAAATCTACAAAAAATTTTATTCTACCGAAACTTTAATTTTTACGGAAATTTAGGAACACAAACTTTTCAAATGTGGTCCTGTATTCAGATTGAATCTAAATAAATAGAAATTATGTTTATATGTTGTCGATTCAACAATCAAATAGGCATTTATTTGCTGAAGTTCACCAAAAAATCTCCTTCACATTTCAGTAATTGTCTTTGTGTGAAAAGTATTCATTTATTTCCTAGATATAAATTTTGTTTTGTATCAACTGTTGTTATTTATAAGTAGGTCAATGATCTGGCCTTTGTATATCCCGAAAAAAATACAATATCGAGTTTCTTTAAAAATTTTAAACGGTATAACAATTTTGTGGTGAAATGGTAATTGTTATTTAATTATGTTAATAATAAATTCACGCCGCGAAATAATAAATTACATCTATAATTTTTAATTGAATCTTTTTTTTTCTGTATTCTATTTGCTTTTTTGAAACAAGTGGAATGCTTAAAGGAGATGTTCAATGTGGCCGCCGTTTGCGTAAATATAAGCTTCTAACCAATCTGTAAACTTTCGTAGTACACGATTTAACATGGCTCGGTGTTCACGGATATGGGCCGCAGCTTGAAAAGTACGTTGTCGAAGATCATTTTCGTTGATAATATCAGTTATAAACTGAACTTTTCATGGAGCCCCATAAGAAAAAATTTAATGAATTTAAATCGGGACTACGGCGAATTCTGCAAGAAATCCAAGTAGCTCAGTCCGTTAAGTGATGTAAGTAGTACGTGCAGCCCTAGTAATTGATCACTGACCATGCCGGTCCACACATTTATTGAAAAACGGTGTTAGAAACGACTTTGATATTTGATGTAGAGGTTTGCATCGGCCCAGTAATGAAGGTTATGAAAATTTAAATTACCGTCCCTCGTAAATAACACCATTAGGCAAAGTGCGGCTGTTGTGTAAGTTTCCGACTGAACCATCTACAAAAGTTAATTCGTGGCAGGCGATCGGCTTCCGTAAGTTCTTGGACACGTTGCACGTGGTAGGGTTGTAGGGTTGCAGACTGTTGTGTGTGAGCTCCTACCTCTCTCGCAGCCGATCGGGTACTTATGTTTGGATTTCATTTACAATATCCAAAACTTGTTCCTCCGCATCTACTACCCCACGTGGTCTTTCACGGGCACGGCTTCATAACTTTGATGCAATATACCGCGATCTCTCAATCTGTACACGGTTTGTAAAATTAAAACATTTGATAGATATCTTCAGTTGGAAAACCGCCCTTCATAAGTACGTCTAGAAGTTCTAATATTTCCACCTGTTTCACCGTATAGTAAGACGATATCTTTTAATTCGTGGTTTGAATAAGTCATACTTCACGGAATTGATAACAGGCTGACTTCTGACTTACGGTATGCATTATCGCATCTACAACTACCACCATTACGCTTCAGTAGGGGTAGCGCTGCAGTTCTAAAGGAATACTAAATTTACCAGTTAGTTCCGAGCCACGCTCATCCATTAAATTTTTTTTTCTGTGATCTCGTTCAAGATAGTTTTCATACATTAGCATTTTATGCTTGATATTATTACAGCTATTACATGTCGTACATGTAGTATGTCGGCGTATTTCGTTTACACCTTATATACAGTAATACAAAAATTTTAAAAATTATATCTGTATATGTATACCGCCTCATTCTGAGCAAACGCAACGATCCGAATGTATGAATATTTCTCCCGCTCCGAATAAAAATCCCCTGAACGCTTTTAGCCAATCACAAAACAGTCTGTCGCGCAGCCATTTGACAATTAATGTCACAAATTAGTGTCACCACTGTCACCCTATACGGAGTCTCTTAAGCGTTTGAATAGTGATCATGCCGCGTTATACACTAGAAGAGAAAGCCGAAATGATGAAATGGTATCACGCTGATAATTCTTATGAAAAAGTATGTGACTTATTTGCCGGAAGGTATGCCGACAGGCCCATCCCGAACAAAGCTACAATTTGTAGACTTAAAAAGAAAATAGACATTACTGGTTCTGTACAAAATTTAAAACCATTATTCCCAAATCGCAGAGTTCCTAATGATACGTCCATTTTAGTATGCGCTGCAATAGAACTAAATTGAAATTTGACACTTAGCGATATTTCCAATCATTTAGGCTTATGCTGCTCTTCCGTTAACCGCATACTAAAATTAAATAGTTTTCGTAATTATAAATATTCAAAACATCATCAATTATTTTACGGCGATGAGTTTAAACGGATGAACTTCCGTTATTATATAATTAATTTCTCATTATGAACAATTTATTTTATTATTTGTAAGAGTAAATTTTTCTTTACATTACTAGAATTTAATTTAGTTTTTATTAGTTCTGAAATTTATTTAGTATACTATGAATAGTTTTTGTGACCTTTATTATTATAATTTAATTTATTAAATCTCTTGATGCCTTATTTGCAATTTTCTTGATCGCTTATTAATAATATCATTACGCTTTGTGTAACCATCGTCAGTATAACGTATTGCAATTTACTCATTACCATAACACAGGACTAAACAATTTATAGTCCTTTAATAGTAATTTGGTAATCAGATAATTTTTCTTACGCGGCTCCATAATATGTAAGTATGTATGACATATGACATCGATTGCACATTCGGATCGTTGCGTTTGCTCGGAATGAGACAGACTGTGTTGTGATTGGCTAAACGCGTTCAGGGGATTTGTATTTGGAGTGGGAGAAATATTCATACATTCGGATCGTTGCGTTTGCTCAGAATGAGGCGGTATATAGAGACATACACAACTCATATGTTACGCATTGGTTACTTCTACGTCCAGACACGTGTTTCGAACTCGTCTTAGTTCTCGTCAGTGCGCGTGGAGAAACATACCAATGCTTTTAATATTTTTGTATTAGTGTATTTTACACTTCATGTTAGTTAAACATCGATATGCTATCTTTTACATAGTATATTGGAACCATTTAAGCTACAACTAGAGGACTACACAAGTTAATTCAAGGATAGGAATAAAAAGACAACGTATGAAAAATGGAAAGATTAAATTATATAGAATATATATCCAAAATGTTTTCCCAAAATTCCCTCTCATAAGCGAGAAAAAAATTACAAAGATATTTAAGAAATTTTAGTCACGCCACTGTGCGATAGACTATATTATAAGACGATATCTTAAAGTTACCTTAAATGCCCGCACAGCACACATCTTACATCTTCTTTAAAAAATTCATCGAACCCTTGGCATACAAAGCCGTACACAATGTTATCTTTTAGTTTTCATAAACATAAACATTACATTCAATAGCAGTATTTTTTATAGACATTCTAAATTAGTGTTGGGAAAAACCGATTTATTTAAAGAACCGGATAATCATTATTCGAATCATCATAAAATCCGAATGATCATTCATATGATTTTTCACTCACATCATCAAATTTAAATATAATGATGAAGTTCTGTAATGGCCCCATTCAAAATAGATGAGAGGAAATAAGACAGAACGAAAATTTTATCGTTCCTTACATTTTATCAATGCCTAAAAGACTTCAGCAAGTTATTTTATTCAATGGTGCATCTATAAAATATTAGATTAGTTTTTTTCGTTATTTTAATTTTTATATCTTAAAAAATCTGTTAATTTTGAATAAAATATAATGGGTCATTTTGATATTTCTCATTTGGGTATTAGACAGTTTCACAATGCTTAAAAAATACAAAAATAATTCATAAGGGTTGTCCCACTTTTTTGTGAATACAACTTTACATTATTAACCATCAGAGTGATAATTAAGTTTAATGTTCTATATATATTTTTAATGCAGATGTTCTTTATTACATTTGAGTAGTGTTTTTTTTTATATCAGAAGGATCGACGTATTTATTTTTAAAATCTATGTATTCATTTAGATATTAAATAAAGTTAATTACCTAAACAAAGATTCTTTATTCTATGACGTAGGTATTGATTTTCATTTTCATCCATATAAGCATTGTGTCACACGAAATATATAATATGGAAATACATTAATGATGTGATAAATAACAAAGCGCTAGATCACGGACTAATGTGCATATCCTACATTACGTTTGTTAATTGTTCATTGCGGTTACAGCAATAACTGCATATTTATCTTTATCAGATACATAAAAATATGATCTTCTATACCGTTTTACTTGCTGTCACACTTAGTGATTTTTTATTCTGCTATTTTCATTCGGTTATTTCAGTAACCGATTTGTTTCGATAATTTTTTTCATTCGAGTGGTCTCATCACTGTTCTAAACCCATTATATTTGTTACTTCTTGTAACAAAAAAACATTTAGGTAATACACGTAGTACACATTCTTTTTTATTTTTTAATAGTTCACAGATAACTTTGTTCGTGGTTATTGACCTTAGCATTACCATACAACAATGTAATAGTTTTTATAACATTAACAGCTGTTACATATGTAAACATACGTTGTGGCGTATGTGTATGTTTAACTTCAATAGAGGTATTTATATTCAGAATTTTTTATAGGCGTCACCGTAATACAATTTTAAGGGAGTTTTAATTTTGAGGTTCGCGTCATAATTAACACAATATTTTCATTTTATATACATTGTCTTTTCATTTCACGGACACCGGTATATTTAGTAGTAATATGTATTATGTAATAAAATGTTATTTAAATGAGTTATGAAGTAATGTATTAATATCTCATATGTTCTTATTGAATGTATGTCTCTCATCTGGTAACATAATAAAACTAAATATATTTTATGTACATAACTGCTTTCCTGACTTTATTACGAATGAACTGTGAAGCTTGGTTAAGCATTAAAGAAAACTCTCATACGTCGTTAAATTTTATACATTCATTAGATAAACATGCATATTAGAATTTGATAACAAATTAGCTCTTTAAGAAAGATAACCATCATATGCAGAGAATTCGGTATAATCGTTTACTTTTTGAATCTTAATTTTATGATATTAAGATATATATTGACAATTTTGTAACTTATGTTTTGATTATGCGCATAATAACAAATCTCGCATAACCATGCCAGTCAAATACCAACCACAAATATTAAAATTTCCAATGATAACGCTACTTTTTAAGTTAAAGCAGAATCTCTATTTTAACAATTATTAATTAAAAAATTAATTGATGAGGAACACACTTGTTGAAACTCCATAACGACATATATAAATGAAATACACTGATTTAAAAGTTTCAAAGCTTTTAACTTTAAATCAGTGCATTTCATTTATATTTTATTTAATTATTAATTATAAAATTATTAAATTTTTCCAACGTTTTGTAATTAAATCAAGTTTCACAAAATTATTAAATTGCAAATGCAATTTAATTTTATCCAAATATTTTCCACGATAAATCGGTACGGTATTCCCATAAGCCCTGTACTGTTATCAAGGTGCAAATTAACTATAGATGTTTCTATTTAAACACTTTCATTGTTACATGAAACTTTTCTTCTGCTAGTTTTTTTTTTCCTCAAATTAAGTCACATTTCATTCCAAAATAAAGACTTATTACTTAAATAAAGAAATTTGACTTCATATTCAATATAAAATATTCTTTTATTTCAAAAATTGGAAATGTTTGTAACAAAGCTTGAAATTAAAAGTTCAAACGCGTGCACGTATTCCAATAGTTTTAGTTAACAGCGTATCAAAAGCAAAAAAGAAGAAATTGCACGCCTATTTGGAAAGTTGTTAGCTTAAAAAAGAAACGGAAAGCAAAAGAACATTTCTCCATTTTTTACGGATATTGTTTTCTAAAGTATTGGCGCACGGTATCCCATTGTGAGGTTAATTTTCGTCGTTTCGCGTTCATATTCAATGAAGAAATGAAAAGGTCGTGGAGTATCGACAAGACTTGAAGACTATACGCATATAATACTAGGTAAAAGTTCGTAAATAAAAAGATAATAGCGAGAAAGAAACTTGTAGAAGTAGAGAAAGAGAGTCGACCGGATGCGGGAGATCTGCATTGAACAGGAAGTGCTTGCTAATGACCTCCTCCACCTCGTCCCCGTGTGTCTCCGAATAAAATTCATTCTCGATCCAGCGATTCCGTCAATGAATGAGTGAATGGATTGACGCGGCGTTTGCCTGGCTGACCTACCATGCCGTTCACTGCATATACGCGACGGGGCCTAGACATGCGTTCGCTATAGAATCAAAACCGATTGAGTTGCGGGTCAACAAGCATTTGGTTTAACGCTTAAAGATATGAGGTGATCGGAAGTTACAAATTTGCCTACCTGTTATGTCTTTCAATCGATAAAAGATACGAATAATCGTCATTGGATAAAACGCTATTGGGTATTTCTTTAGATGAAATTTAAAATGTCTAATATATATATATACATATATAATTCCTTTCTTACAACTAAACAGCTATACACCTATATACACTATTTTTTTTTCTATAATATTGCAATTTAAGAATATATATTTCAATGTCAACTTACCTCTGTTTATCAAGTACATTTTTGATGTTTTCTGATATTGTCTAAATACTGTTACATATTATAGACTTTAGTGTTAGTTCTTATTTTTTAATTTATAATTTTTGTATCCTGTATGTGTCTCTATGCATCGTCCGCCAATTCGAGGACCTGATTTGAAATTATAATTTAAAAGAATCTGCGGAATTTAAAAAATATTTAGTCAAAAATATATTATTGAAAAATCAAAACCATACTTTAAAGATTCTAAAAAACTCTTATTCATTAAAAATAACATTTCACAAGTGTACCATTATTAGCTAAGCATTGGTATGCTAGTATGGTTACGCTTCGAATTACCGTATTCAAAACTATCAATGTTTATTTCTCTTCTAATTTCATCTTATAAATCTTGAATCGTTTCAGGTTTCCTCGAATAAATGCGCTCCTTCAAGTGCAATCTTAAGGCAGACAAATCTGGAGATCGCGAAGGCCATTTAATGTCGCCATTTACCGAAATTTAAGATTTTCTCTTGTCCCTCCAGTCGTATGGCTTGTAGCGCAAACCTGTTGGGACCATACATTTGGATTATTTAAGTGCCTTAATGTTGGCTTTAAAAGATTTTCGATAATTTAGCGATATCTTATTCTAACTCTTCTAACTCTGCCCTTTTCATTCAAAAAGAAAAATGAAACAATAATTCCACTAACGAATATCCCACACCGTACTGTAACATAATGAGAATGCAAGGTGATCTAAAGAACTTGAAGGTTTCGGAAACCCTTCTTATTCTTACATTATGAGTATTTATGAATTCATCTAAATCATTGATTCCCAAAGAATGTATTTCTTTGTATCGTTCCGGTTATTTCTCAAATTAACATAATATCTTTCTACATGAAATTGTTTGTTTTTTTCTAATGGCAAATAATTCGGAAATTTTTGTATACTCTTTAGAAAGCTTTTTTGAAACAATCCTCATTCTATTTAATTTAGATCATGGGTTCTATTACATGCAACAACTTCATCATATTTATCATACTAGTATTGTCAATAATCTTCGAGAAATCTTCTTCTGTGAAATTAGTTGCATGCATTTGTCATCTTCAAATTACCGAATTTTGTAAAACATTGGAACACATTACTAATTGTTTTACTTATTATGTTTAGTATGTTCAGTCCAAAAAATGAATTTAATAAACGTTTTGGATTTTAAGACAAAAAAGGAGAACGCAGCATAAAACGAGAGAGAGAGAGACATATTTTAGCAACGCCTCGCGCATCCTAGGTGTCTTCAGATATTAACCGAGCTAGCTCAGTCAACTTCTGCTGGCACTTGGGTCGATAATAAGTTTAAGACAAAAAAAGGAGAACGCAGCACGGGAGAGATAGACATATTTTAGCCACGCGTCACGAATTCTGGGTGCCTCCAAATATTAATCGAGCTATACCTACAAGCAGTCTAAAATTAAATACCATATCTGAAATGGGCCAAAATCAATTCTGACTACCAGTTCATCACCTGAATTGCGCCCCAAATAAATTACAATAGAAAAGCAAATAATTATTTTATTAAAACATATATATATATATATATATATATATATATATATATATATGTAGACAAGGAGTCTTTGCCGTTAAAACAAGTATGTAATACAATGAGTGTTGGGGAATCCGGCAATAAAAAACCATTAATTAGTTAATGAGAGTTCTTTATTTTTTTTACCCTATATTTCGCTCTGAGGTTTAGAGCTTCTTCGGGGGTCACTTTAATAAGAAAAATACACAACTTAGCTATTTAGTCCACTAATCATAAGAAAAATTCATACTTACAAAAGTGAACCATTTGTTATGAGAAAATTATACATTACAAAAAGCATAACCGGTCGCTAAATTTGCCAATTGTCCCACGTGACACAAACAAACCGTCATAATTAATTTAAAAAATCTTAAAAAACTTCTACACTTTACACTATAACAAACAATTACAAAAAGGAGGAGCAACGTGTAGTGAAGCAATTCCTATCATGATGCAATATTAGATTTGTCATTTAGGATGTTGAAAAGGAACTGTATGGAATTTCTTATTTTTTTTAATTCAATGCAGTTTGTCGTAAACCAGATGTAAAAACATGCGTCGGAGAAAAAACCCAATGCCAAGGTTAACGAAAATTATACACCGATGTTCAAGAGTCACATGTTCAATATTAACAATGTGCTACCTCTCAAACAGCTCACTATCATGATTGGAAATGCAAGCAAAAACATATGAAAAATTATGGAGGGACAAATGTGTTAAATAACATTAATTGAGCTAGTCTTATGTGTATTATGGTGACTTAAATTTTTGGTATTTGAAAAGGTCAGCAGAAAAGCATATATTGCGCTTAAATTGTTAGTATCAGATCTGAAATTCATTTCGTTGTTATTATTATGGATTTCCACCATCTCCAAAAACTCTCTACCCTTTAAATTATTAACGTTCTGAAGGACCTCCACTTTCTCAAAATTAGGGGTGTGGTCGTTGTTGATCATGTGTGAGGACAAGGCACACCTGTTCTTTCCAGTCCGAATGTCACTTTTATGAGTAGTGAGTCTGGTTTTTAACCAGGTTGAAGTGTGACCTATATAAACTTGACTACATACATTACAAGGAATGCAATACACAACGTTAGACTGGAAAGACAAAGGTGTAAAGTCCCTCGTTTTACTGAAATAATTACGTACCGGATTGTAGTTGTAAAAGCCTAATTTAATTTCGTCTGTGGCGAGGACGCGAGAAAGTCGCTCCAACACCCCCACAATATACGGAAGTCTGTAGTACCTGAAAGTTTTTGGTTGTCTTGTATTGGAAATGTTAGTGTCCTGACCGTAAGCAACAGGTGTGGAAAAAATAAGTTTATTAATCAAACTCTGAGGGTAACCATTGTTAGAAAATATTCCACTCAACAACCGAAGGTTTCGTTGCAAAAAGGAAGGGTGGCATATCCTAGACACTCTCTGTTTCATGCCAAGAATCAGATTTATTTTTTGGCTATTTGAATGATTGGAATGGTAATTCAACATTCTATTCGAATTGCTAGGTTCTCTATACCAATCTATTAATACTCTGTTGTTATTTCTAATGACTTTGGTGTCCAGGAAGGGCACACTCCCCCCACTCTCGCGCTCCAGAGTAAATTATATATCAGGATGAAATGAGTTATATACCTCCAAAATGCCATCTATTTCTGACTTCGGCAACGCGCAAATCAAATCATCGACATATTTATGTATAAAGGCGAATTTAAAAGGTAATACTTTGAGTATATTATCCAAACAATAGTCCATCACTAGGTTGGCAAGGATCGGGCTAAGTGGTAAGCCCATCGGTAAACCCGATATCTGTGTGTAAGAGTTATTATTGAAACTGAAATAGCTATTGGCAAAAATAAATTTTAATAATGAGAAGAAAGAATCATAAGTTAGATTTGTCATATTTGATATCTTATGCCAACTGCCATTTAGCACATGTAGGACCAAACTAGTTGGTGTATTGGTAAACAAGGATATGACGTCTAAAGATATTCTCTGGAAGTCATTGGGTAATATATAATCTTGGTATTTTTCAACAAAGGTAAAAGACTCATCAATGTCATAAGGACTATTATTTTTGAAGCAATTTGAGAGGATACCCGCAACAAACTTTGATATATTGTAGCACGGGGAACCCGTGTATGATACTATGGGTCTATATGGCACATCCACTTTATGGATTTTTGGTAAAGTGTATAGTTTTGGGCTAACAGAATTGAAAATTATGAGCTTGTTATAAAGTTGCTCATCCAATTGCTTGCTGTTCTTAAGATTGCGAAGTAATGTGTTCATTCGTTGTTGTACCCCTGATGTGGGATCAGTGTTTAATAATAGATAGGTAGAAGTATCTGATAGTAGTTCCTCCGTCTTACTTATATACTCGGTTTTTTGAACAGCTACTGTTACAGCCCCTTTGTCCGCTCTAAGGATTAAGATATCTGGGTTGTTTTTTAGATAGGTGTGACATTTATTGCTAATTTCCCCCCAAAAACATATTTATTTAAAGAAGATGTTATAAAATTAGTTAAAATGTTTGCAATTTGAGCTCTTTGCTTGGCTGATAGGGATATACGTAGAGCTCAAATTGCAAACATTTTAACTAATTTTATCGACTTCTACCTGTTTTCTAAATTAAAAACTTCGCTGAAAGGGAAGCGATTTGACTCGACTGACGACATCCAGGCAACACCCTTAAGAATGAATTTTCAGGAATGCTTCTAAAAGTGGAAACGCCGTTGTAGTCAGTGTGTTCAGTCAGAAAGGAAATGCATCGCAATAGCCTGTATGTACAGCCATTTTGAAATTACATGTCCAGTCTGAAAACTTTCCCGTCACACCTCGTATGATTGCGTTCTCTAAGGGTATTATGTGTTTGATAGTTGCAGCCGTGTAAAAAAGTGATGAGCGTTGGCTGTAATTGGAAGTTTACTTACGTTGTAATACAACTAAAATATGTATTTATGAAAACCTAACATAAAGCAAATACTACAATTATATTGAAACGCATTTTCTAGGAAAATGATCTACCGCTATATTAGGATTCTCGGAATCAATTTTTCATTTAATATTTCTTTCTTGACGGCGCTAACGTGGTATTTGTGGTTAATCTTGTGTAGAATTTTTCGTAAATTAAAATAATTATAATAATTTTATTTAGAACGAAGTTTATATAATAAACTTCGGGATTATTTACAGGACCAACGCTGGGCGAAATAATATTACTGAAATAATTTCAAACGGTACATCATCTATACAATTGTAAAAAATAATTTGGACATATCTTTAAAACAGAACATCATATCAGAAAACGAAAATAATAAACACATAATTCTTTAGTTATTTGAATATCTCCTCTGTCTGTGACCTCCATTAAACTCTTCATTAAGCAGCAGTTTTTAGATGTTAAAATGACGTCAACCCTAGCGTGGAAAACGTAACTCGCGCACGCAAAAATCTAAATATACTTTAGAAAAATAAAATAATATAATCGTTAAAAGGCGCGGAGTTTTGAAAAATAGAAAATCACTTTCAGAAAATGTGCATAGTACGAGTTATGTGAATGAATATCTACTAAATTAAACAATTTATTATGAACATGAACAGAAAATATCTTTAAACAAGTAAGTTAAAACAAAAGAAATATATGGTAACTTTAGAGAATATTGTTGCATGGACATGAAGTTTGAAAAAGTAGATACAGATCCATAAAGACGCAACAGCTCCAATGGTCTTTATGCATAAAAGTTGTAATTTTTAAAATCAATACGTTGGAAAAGCTTAAGAGAAAACCATTACTATCATTTGTAATGAATGTATTCTTTATCTGTGTTTGTAAATGTATTTAATTAATAATTTCAATTGTCAATGGATTATAATTGTAAAGTACTTGAAATTTTCGTATGCTATTACAAACAAAATTACCTGTACATTTATTGCCGTACCTTTGTTGTATAGGTATCTTATTGTCATATGTTTATAGATTAGTTGCTAACCAAATTAGGAGTAGGGTTTTTCTGGTTTGACTTGTAATAAGTTTCGTCATTTTGATTACTTTTAATTTGATTGTAGTGCATCCCCTTGTGGTTTCTTTGAAAACACCGAATGAACCTAAACCATTTCTTTCGTAAGAAAAGTAGTTCTGCACTCACTTTCAACGAGAAAACATCTCACATACACATTGATTGTTTCTGCATATACAAGATCATTTATGTAAATAAAATAACCAAAAAGTATATAAGTGTTTTTAAAACAATATATTAAAAAATAATACTTCTCACGGCCTTACGAACCGTGATTCAAAAAGAGGTGAAAAATCACAGCGCACAAAATCTACAGGTACCATAAAAAACAATTGTCTTTCGGCGATAAGAATTTCAATTTGGTTGCGATAAATTTCGTATAGATCAATCAATAACATAAACAGAAATGATAATGGCAGACCATCATGTCACATATAGGAAAAGTCCGTAATTTTTGATCATCGACATGAAATAAATAAATTAAATTATACACTTACGTGTAGTTATCATGTATTCTATTTAAGTTAAATTCCACATAATTTAATTGAAGGGCAAAAACAAGTTCATGTCGAATGGTGTAAAAAAAGTATTCAAACCATTCAACTTAAGTACAACAAAATTAGGTATAAGAAAGGCATCGTTAGTGTTGATGATGAAGTGTTTATGCAAATGGATTAGAAACTAAACAACAATCAACTGTTAAGGTGTTTTAAGTTGAAACAAAACCAATAAAAAGTACTCGTTCCTCAGTTTTTTTAAAGAAAATACATACTGAGTAGTCTACAACCATCTGCTTACCAGAAGCTTTCCTCGAAACGAGAACAAGAAATAAAAGGCAACGAACCATTTTTCATTAATACAATGCAAGCTCACATACAGAGCAACAAACAATGAATTATTTGTCCAGTGACAATGTGGAATTAAGGTCTCATCCTCCGCATGGTCCCGACTTTACATTTAAAAATATAAAAAATCGCATGCGTGGTTAACAATTTTCAACACGAAAAGATTCATTTTAAACCTTAAAAGATAAAGGTTTTGATTGTATCATCCATAAATGGGAAACATACTATGCAAATTACTGTATTCCCATGAAGAAAAGTATAGATTGTAAAGAGAAAATTTTGAAAAACAATAAAATATTTCTTTTATTAAATTAATTAAGTTAATTCCAAATATTTTTTCCTTTTTCTATGAAGAAATTTAGCAGCAGCTCACGTATTAGCATAAATAATTGACAACTGGCAATATAGCCATTCATACATCTTAAATTTCTACTTTAGGTATTTCATAATTTAATCCTATATATTAGAAGTTAACCGAAAAAAATGAAGGGGTTAAAGCGGTTATAAAAACAACTAATATTAACAAATGCCTGGCTATGAATACCACATCCGTATGTGGATACGGAAGAACAGACATTGGGAAAACGAACAGAGTCAAACAGGTTAGAATCTAGGAATATAAAGAAAACGGAAAAATCACCATTGGTCAGTATTTTGGCGAAAAAAATTATAGGATAGTAATAAGGTCAATATGTGCTTATAACACCGAACGCCACAATACAAAAAGCATGAACTTTAAAATGTGTGGTTACCAATGAGCGTTAACACCTACGATATCGGAAACAGAATAGCAATATAGAGTATTCTCAATTGCACCTATACTTTAACAAGTATAATTTAAATATACGTTTCAAAATTTCGATCTTCATAAATAGGTTGGTGGTTAATAGCGGAATGTTATATTTCGAAACTTCATAACTGGGTTAGATCTTCAATAAGTGTTCTATGAAAAATTAAAAATTAGAACGACGTATGTATTTGCATGTAATCAATTGTTGATGCAATAATCACAAGTTTCACAATCGGCAGGTTATCAGGAACACAATGAAGGCTATAACAAATTGTCAAAACGTCAGAATGTTAAAATTCGTCGAACTGTGGCATTAGCTCAAACATATCAACTTAAATTAAGGAAGATCGTCAATAAAGATTAATTAAAAAAGCAATAGGAAAAGAAAGATTGGAAAAGAACAAGTTAGAAATGCATAAAAAAGGTTTTATTGATTACTTACGAAAATAAACTGGAATTCATTGAAAAACCTGATTCAGAATAGTTTGATTGAAGTATTTTCTGATTTGGACGCAAATTATATCATTATATTATTTATAAGTTTAACAATCAAATTATTTTATAATTAAAAATATTTTTTATTCATATCTAATGTATACTATGCATAATTATTTCAACAAGAATTATAAAAAGAGTCATCTGAATTTCCAATGATTATATGGAATAGTCATGCAGATATATAACCAACTTCTGCCCTTGAAAAAAGTTCTTTTATCAGACGGCAACATTAGTAGAACAACAACACAATAATATTACATCCGGTTTAACAACAACGAATTCATTAAACGGAGTGGGTATGTGCATTTAAAAAAGGACTTATGCACATCAATTACTATCAGGTCATCTTTTTAGCATACGATATGGACAATGCTTGAATATACGAGATCTAATAAAGGCTCATTTCGAATTTCTAGTATTTACAATACATTCATTTATCGCTAGATCTTCTTTCACAGGTATTGGTAGAAATAAGATATGGGATAGTATAAAACAGGAAGCAGAATTTGCGACGTGATGTTTTATACATGTAAGATGTATGAGGGTCTATTTTTATGTTATCTACCTAACAATCAAACAAGAAAGAACGATGTTAAAGCAATTATTAAAAAAAACTACGGCATTTAAGGTAAATGTACAAGTAGATGACACTATAAGGATGAAATTTAACTAAAAAATTTTTGTGTTGCCTAAAACAACCGAGAGAAAAAAATAAAAAATGGCAAGTGATTACGCATACATTCAACTATTAAATGTTTTAGATTCTATTGGTTAATTTGTTTTTTCTTTAAAAAAAAACGTTTTTTTTCTAATAGATCTATGTATATGACACAATAACGATTGCCTGACATGTCAAATGTTCTATTAGCTGACATTGTAGGAAATGGGTTCAGTGGATGACAGTATTTAAAGAAACGAAAAAAAAGTAGTAATAAAAGCGAAAAATTGTTAATTAAACAAAACCATACATTAGATTTGAAAACTCGTAAGATGATAATTAAAATTGTAATTTTTCATAAAGACTTACTGTAGAAGTTTTAAATACATATCTTAGTCGTTCACCAATGGAAACAACTTCGGGGTTTTCTAATACTCCATACTAAAACACTACCAAGGGAGGTGGACGGAAGATTTTCACCCAACCTAATTTGTAGTAACAAAAAAGATATTAAAATAATTACCGGTTTAATAACCGGACATTTGCCTTTAAGGAAGCATCGGTACAGCATGCGCTTGGTTAGCGAGCCTTGGTATAGGAGATGTGAAAAACAGGAGAAAACTAGTTTTCATGTAATATGCACGTGTGAGTAACTGAAGGGATTCAGACAGAAAGATTTCGGAAGAGTTTTATTGGATCCTACGAGGGTACTCAAACTTCCGCTGAGGAGGATAGTGGCTTTTATCGAGGACACACGGCTGTGGATAACAGTGGAATTGAGAGATCTATTGACGGTGGTACGACGAGCAGTGTGCTCAAGTGCTGTTTGGACAAGAATTAGAACAAACCAATGAAGATAAGTATAATACAAAGGTATTTTTAATAATATAAAATATTATTAAAAATCTGGTGTGAAGAATAATTATATTTTATATTATTAAAAATACCTTTGTATTATACAAAACTGGTGGGGTTTACCTACTCATGTATGTTTCAATTATTCTGTTAAGATAAGTATGTAGGCATAACACCTAATGCGAAACTAAATTGGAGCAGACACCTAGTCAAAATGGCGGATAGGGCACACAGCTCATCTGGAGATACTGAAGAGCTGTTGGCAAGACCTGGGGACTAAAACAAAAAGTGGTACACTGGTTGTACATAGTAGTACTAAGATTAACGATTACCTATGGGATAGTTGTCTGATGGAGCAGGACGGAGCTGACATCGTCAGTGCGGCTCCTAATGACTCTTCAGCGACAGGCTCTGTTAGGAATCACGGTAGGCAATGGCTTATGGCGTCTTAATAAGGTTATAGAGGCCATAGAGATACCACAGGAACTATATTAGGAGAGCCGATGTTACACATGCCAGCGGACAGTATGGTACCTGAGATTATGTTTACAGATACACAGCTCGAACATATCTATACCGACCAGGGAAGAGGCAAAAAGTCGCTCGAGCGAATGTGGTGCCGGCACCTGGTACACGGATGAATCACAAACCAATAGAGGTATAGTTGCAGGTATATGCGAAATGTGCCCTCGAAAGAAGATATCGTTAAATCTGGGGAAACATACAACGGTTTTCTGGATTAAATTGTTTGCAGTCGCAGCCTGCGCCGAGGAAATTGAGGAAGCCGGCTGCGCAAATAAAAAATCAACATAATAACTGATAGTCGGACGGCTATTAAAGCCATTATGGATCCATCTACCAGGTCTAAACTGGTTAAACATCGCAAACAGGTCTTATAGACTGGCACAAGACAATACTATGTCACTGATATGGGTGCCAGGACATGAGGAGATTAAGCTAATGAAACGGCCGACGAACTGGGCTAGGAAGGTTCTAAGAGGAACTTCACAGAACCAGAACTTCTCTGTGGAATGGCCAAGGATTCCGCTAGAAAGGAGATTCAGCCAACCTATTTCGTAGTAATAAAAAAGAAATTTAAATTATTACCGGCTTAATAACCGGACATTGTCCATTAAGGAAGCTACTGTACAGCATAGGCTTGGTTAGCGAGCCCTGGTGTAGGAAATGTTAAAAACAGTAGGAAACTAGCCTTCATGTACTATGCACTTGTGAGAAACTGAAGGGACTCAGACAGAAATATTTCGGAAGTGATCTATTGGATTCTACGAGGGCCCTCGAATTTCCCCAGAGGAGGATAGTGGCTTTTATCGAGGACACAAGACTAACAGAATGTAACTGAAAGATATATTGGGAATAGTACAAAGAGCAGTGTGCTCAAGTGCCTTTACGTGCTGGCGTCCAACCCAAAACCGAAGAAGAAGAATAAACCAAGGATCTGACAAAAAGAAATAGTTGAAATATCCTTCTCATTGGCAATAAATGTTTTTTTGCTTGTGTCAATACAGTTTAATGCCATAACACTTGTATCCTCACCAACAATCTCTTGTACAATACACAGATATGTAAACTCTTGTGAATTTCGCTTGCCCCCTATAAAATTAACCAACACAAAATCCCCATTTTTTAGTACATTAATGTGTTTTGGAGGTTTTATTCTTTCAATATCTTCTTCTTCTTCTTCTCTTTCTTCCTCAATATTCTAGGCTGAATCATCTGACTCTGCATATTCTACATCTTCATCATCTTCACTTGATACACCTGATTCTAGTTTTTTAAGCCTTTTTGATTTATTTTATTCTAACTTATTTTTACTTTCTCTTTTTTCTTCCCTTTGAATCTTTCTATTAAGTTTCTGTTTTTTCTTTCGTTCTTTTTCTAATATTTTTTTCTGTTGTATTCCTGCCATGGTTCAGATGTTATCACCGATGGTATCTTTTCCTTTTTTTCTCTTTTTAACTTCTTTTGTTTTTTCACCAAGCCAAAACAAAGCTCTTTTAAATAGCAGCGGTATTACTGTCTCCTCTGTTTTACTAGCTGTGATATTTATGTTAATATTAAGATGTCTCGTAAGTTTCGAAGTTAATAATTACAGGATGTTGCTTTTCTGGAGCTATTAATATGCTTGAAATATCAGGAACATTATCAGTCATCTTGGTGATTAATAATACTTCACTATCATCTGTAATTTTGTCATTTTCATTCTTGTCGCTATTATTTTGTGTTACAGATTTACATTTCAAATATATTTTTTGCCAAAATTCAAATAAGCCGCTGTTTTCTGTAGGTCCTGACCATGATCCATCTTTATATTTATTGAATTCATCAAGTTTGTTGGGATTTAACAATTTTTCAAACTTCTCTAAAAATGATACCACGTCTTCGCCAGTAATTTCCTTGTTAAAGTCGGCCGTGAATGAGCCAACATGATTTTCTTTATCTTCTTCCCTTTCTGTTAAGTAATTTTCTCTTTTAAAATACTTTCCAATAGAAGAGCAAAGTTATGTTTTTTTAAAGCAGGAAAATTGTTTTTCATTCTCCAATCAGTTACTTTTTCTTCCCATGCTGTCTTTAGGGTTTTAAACACGCTACAACTAACGGTTGTAGTAGATGCGTAGACTTTGGAAATAATGCGATCAACTCTATGCCGTTTTCTTTACAGAATTCGCTTAGGAGCATACTCATACGTGAGTATCTACAAAAAGCACAATGGGTAATTTTATGTTTTTTGTTACCAACCATGGATGGAATACATTTATGATGTATTCATAAAAGCATTCCGCAGTCATCTATCCACTGTCAGACCATCCGATTCCCCACCACTTCAGTACACTCTCGGCCAATACTGTAGGAATGAGTTAGTAGCAAAAAATTATCATTCGTGGTGCGAGTAAGCTCTCAGCATACAGGTAATCAATATAGTTAGATCTTTTTCGTCATTTCCTGCAGACTGATAAAGTGATTTGTCACCTCTTTGGGCTAAAACTTATAAACCCTTTGGGTTAAAAAAATGCTGTTTCGCCGGTATTGAATATTCGACTTGGATCTGAAAAAATATCATCGATATTACTAGAGACAAAATATTCCTTTACTTCATAAAACCAATTTATTATTTGATTTTTTTGGAACGGCTCCCCTGCTTTTAGTTAAATTTTGACACACTCTCTCTGGCACATCCGGATGTCTTCGCATGAATTTTTCATACCACTTTCTTCTTATTTTGTACCCTTTTCTTGCCATTTCTTGGTCTTTTTCAAATTCTGAGACCAATTTTCTTATTGACAAAAGAAAAACTCAAAACATTCTATAGACCTAAAAGTATAGAATTAGAAAGGTTTATTTGTTGACAAAATAAGCGAAATTAAGCTGTAATATCACAAAGTTTCTGACATAAGAAGGCAATAGCCCAAACATGATTCATAAAAGAATGCTTGTATGTTTTTCTATACATATATATATATATATATATATGTATATATATATATATATATATATATATATATATATATATATAGATATGAGGGCGGTGCGTAAAGTAAGGTCCACTTCGTTATTAAAAAAAAGGACGAATACATAAAGAGGTTTTATTATATACAACCTATAGCTACTACTTTCAGCTATTTTTCTATATAGTTGCCATGCCCACTCTTCATAGAACTCTGTCACCTGTGAACTAAGCCATGCTGTAACACTGTGTTCAGTGTTTATTGTGGTTCCTCGTTCCATAAAGTCTGCAAAAAGGACTCCTTTTTTGTCCCAAAAGACGGAGACCATGACTTTTCTCGCAGAAAAAGTTTGACGACACTTTAAAGATTTCCTTGTAGGCAAGTAGGCAAGGCGACCCCACTGCACTGACTGTCTTTTCGTCTCAACTTTGACATAGGCGACCCAAGTATAAATACCTGTTACGATATGCTTGAGGAAATCTTCACATTCAACATCGTAATCTGTCAGAAAAGTTAGTGCTGTTCCCATTCTCTTTGTTTTATGGTCTTCGGTAAGAAATTTTGGCACCCATCGTGAACAAAATTTGTGTGAAATTTGAGGGAAAAAGACTCTCAGTTCTGTGATTGTGAACCGCCGATTTTAACGATTTTTTTTTCGACATTACCCATAAGTTCGTTCGTCACAACAGTTGGTCTTCCACTCCGTTCTTCATAATGGCCATTAGTTCGTCCTTTTCGAAAGATACCGGCACCATCTTCAAACCACATATACTTATGACATTTTCGTCATCAACAGAACAAACTTCACGATGAATCTCAGCAGCTTTCATGTTCTTTGCTTAATCGAATAACAGTACGCAATTCACAATCAGCGGAATTTTCAATTGCAGCAACCATTTCAAACGACCAAAATAGCACGAAAAATGTTCGAATTATTCACTAGCACTGCCAGACTCACACTGAACCAGACTACACCGCAGCGGTGTAATCGCGCCGATATCCTACTTACTTTACGAATCGTGTTCATATTAAATTTAGGTCTAAACTCTTTCACAATGGCAGAGAACGATAACCAGTTGTAGCTCTAACTGAATAGATGACGCAAAAAGTTGAAATTTTGATATTGTAAGATCGGCGTTCAAAGCCAATGGAGCTTGTATATCCGATATAATTCCTATGCAAATTTTACACAATGATGTAGGTATAGAGAAAGCACTCTGAGCAAAAACTGTTGAGAAAAGAAACTTCTTAAGAAAATTTGCCCACATTGGTTAGGGGCAAAAAGCTCCCATCTAACTCTGTCCTAAACCAGCAAAGTTTCAGTTGTGCTAAAAAGGCGGTTCCAGCCCGAAACCGATAAATTCAGACCTTAGTTTATTTGGAAAGACGGGAACGCATGGGCCTCATTTTTTGAGAAATTTAAATGTAGACTAGGTCGATTAGCTTTGGGTAAATGCTATAATTAAATTATAGCTAAATTATCACGTAATTCACGTAATTAATTAAAAGAATTTACTTGATATTATACGATTTTAAAATTAATTATCGTACATTTATTGTTATATAATTTATTATTAAAATAATTTTGTATTTAAATAAATGGATATTTTAGTTGATTTCACGCATTAAGTAATTTTAACGACAATTAGGTAATTCTAACGAAATATTTTGCATTGGTTCATTACCACGCAACCCATTGCTAGAGATTTATGTAAATTCTAATTTTTATTAAATTGATAATTTTTCTTGATGCCATTTTACTAATGTTTAGGTAATATACTGTGTCTAATTCCATTGTAAGGTTCTGCTACAGATCTGAGGTAGAACCACATTTTTTATCCTAGAAGTTGATTTGATATCGCTTGAATATTCAATTTGTAATTTTTTTAGTGCATTCTGCAGTTTAATTTATTTTATTTTTATTTTATTCTCGGAACAATTTGCTGATTCAATACAATTTTATTTAAATTTTTGAATTATATTGTTATTTAATATCATAATATACCGAGTGTTCACAATCATTTGTCATTGTAAAATTCCTTTGCGGCTTGTAAGCCTCTTTGCTATTATTTGTATTTATTTATTGTCAATATACGATATAACTATTTTGGATTCTTTATTTTGAATTTAGGTATTCTGTTCTCCTTTAGTTTAGTTTGTCGTTTTGTTTCAGTTTTAGTAGCTGTAAGCGCATGCGCCTACGAGCGCGCAAAACGCGCAATTAGTTTTCAGTCTCAAGCCTCCGTACGTAAAATTAAGTAGCGTCACCTACCATCTGTTTAGTCAACCCACAACCGTCTCCACTGATTAAGGATATACACAATAAAATAGAGGCTTTCTTTTAAATTGTGCATTAGGACTACCGATCTCGACTTTTTCCGACCATCTTTATTACGCCAAGGCTGCGCCTGCGCGCGCACAGTAGCGGTAGGTAGCAGCAAAAATTTACGGTTTATTGTAGATTTTAATGTTTACAATAATGGTAGAGTATAATAAATTTTATACGTTAATCTAGTTATTGTTAAATATTATGTTGAATAAAATTGTAATGTGTTAATATTGTCCGTGTAGTAAACATAGAAGGCTTGTCGAGCCGCAAAGTACATCAAAACGCTTTAAAGTGGCAAAGTGTTACAAAAGCGTGCTTCTTTTTTATAATGTTGGTTAGTTGTGTTTTTTAAATACTCATATACCTACACAATGAAAACGTTTAAAGTTTGTCTAAAAAAAATTATTGTTTTATAAATTGTCCTTGGTACGCGGCCAATTTATGTTTTCAATGTTTGTATGAACATTTTTATTCGCAATGTGGTACAGCGATAGTCGAACCTTATTAAATGAATAAATTTAGTCTGAATTTTCAAAAAAAAAATGCCAATGCAAAGTTTCAAACCCTATCACTCACATATAATCAAATATAAAACACGCATTCTTGGTATCTCTTTGTAAGTGTTGAGCATCTTTGCAATTGTAACGGCTTCTACAATTTAAGTATTATAGCACAGGCGGCAAACACCATGTACAATGCAAATGAAACATTGAATGTTTGTGCAAGTACCAATACGTTACTTCATAATAGTTACAAGTCAATCTCTTAATTTTTTCAATACAGTTTGAACAAGACACTGCTCCTCTACGTTTTATTGTATCGTACATATAAATGAATTGGTTGTAAGATAAATCATGATTATAATAACTAGACGCGTCAACAATTTTTTCATAATTCCATTGTGTATCGCGCAATTTTCCATCAAATAAGAACGTTCTAACGTTCGGACCAATCTGAGATAATTTTTTATATAATATCGTTTTGAATATTTTTTTTTTAATTTTAAATTTGCACAAACAGTATTTTTATGATACTCATCCACAAAAAATGTCGACTCATCAGTAAATAGAATATTTCTAAAAAGATTTTCATTTCGATCGCATTCTCTTTATGTGACAAAATTCCATACGTTTATATGGTCTTCGAGAAATATCTCCTGCGTTTCTGCAATTTTGTCTGAAATATCAAATTGACTTGCCATTTGTATGCCGGTTTGGTTCGGATTTTCTTCTACAAAACCTAGTCCTTTTATGCTGTTGAGATGAAACGCAACCAAATCTCTGAAAATTGTTAATAACGTAGTGTAAAAGTACAGCGAGAAGGTCCTATTGCAAATACCATGCAGAAAATGGCTCTGATAGTATTTTATTATCGTTTCTTTTTACCTGAACCGTTAGCCTTACCATTATAATATAAGAGTAACAACTTCTTACACAACTGCAGTTTTTGCGAATCGAATGCCAAATAGCTTCTGTTTGCTATCTATCCCCACTAATATGTTGAATTGTGTTGAACCGTACAATTCCAATGTTCTTGCATAAGGCTCCGTTTATTGCATATTTGTATATAATTTTCTTTTTTAATTAAAAAGCTCCAAATGGCGTTGAGCATTGAAACTTGACAAACTCTAACAATTTCTTCCTAATATCTAACTTATTAGTTCAGTAGATCAGCGTTCAGCGACATACTCCACATTACCCTGATCACTTTGTTCACGTGTTCACTTCGACGTGTTGTTAGTATGCTAGGAACTCATTTCTAGACACTACACTGGCACTACACTAGCTCGAACGGTTTTAGGCTTTTGAGCTGCCGAACAAGTCCATTGTTGTCAAGTAGCGAAATTACGTGGACGTTTTCATGGTTTTCCAGCTTCTTTTGACGTTTGCCTGTATACCTCTTGATATAGTCTTAAACCATATCTTGAGGTCGCGATGGATGACTTCATTGCATATATATCACGACGCACTGACGATGCTTCGAAGTACTTTATTCTGGACCGTCTGAATCATTTTGATGGTTTATTTTTTGGTGCATCCCCAGAGTTGAATGCCATAAGTCCATACAGGCTTCAGAATTTGCTTGTAAAGAAGCAGTTTGTTGTGAACTGACAAACTGGAATGACATCCGAGGACCCAATAGAGTTGTATGAATTTGAGGTTCAGTTGCTCACGTTTCATCTTTACATGTGTTTTCCAATGTAGCTTGGCATCCAAAGTCATGTCGAGATGCTTTGCTTCGTTGGCATGCGGGATTGTTTACTAGTTGACTAACACTGGAATGCAGTCGAAATTTTGATTAGTGAAATTGACGTGTGTCGACCTCGCCACATTTCAACTTCAATTGGACACATTGTTGACAGCACAGCGGTGTCATCGGTAAATGTTGCCGTAACTACTCCCTCGGTTTGAGGGATGTCGTTGGTGTACAACAGGAAGAGTACACGTCCAAATATGCTGCCCTGTGGTACTCCGGCCGAAATGTTCTTTAATTTAGAGTATTTTTCACCATGCTTGACTCTATTTGTATACAATAAGAAAAAAATTCTATCAAATTGCAAATTTCTAATAGGTCGATGATCATATCTGTTACATCCGAAATGTAATTATAATTTTCAAATTATGTAGTATTTTAAAAATGTTTACATTTAACCTGCTCAAATTTGCAACATAATACAGTGTAAAACAGTTAGACTAGTTATAATACTTACTAAACATGTGTACAAAAGTTTACAAAAATAAAGAAATTCGATTCGGCTGTAGCTGTAAATTGGCATATTATATCATTAAAGCGAATGTTAGATGTTCTGTAATAACAACATTAACGACGACAGTAAAAGTAACAAGATGGACTTGTAAGTCAAGAGAGATAGTTCGAACCAAACCTCTTCCTAAATCATATCTCATCGGGGGGGTCCGCGGTCCCTGCTCTCATCCGTCGTGTCCACTTAGTCCATTCATAAATTCATTGACTGCGATCAGATGTATGCGTCTCTTTCTCTCTTTCTTTATATCTGTTTGTGTGAATACTCGTATCTATACGTATTCATAGCTTTTAACTGTGAATACTGAACACAACGTATAACACAGGAAGGCAAACGTAGAAAGGTAAATGAGGCAAAATAAGTTGAGTTCGAACGTCGCTGCTGTAAATGTCGCCAAAAGCAACTAGGACGAGGCTGTCAAAAAAATTCATGAATGAATGAGAAATAGAGAACGGAAGAGGAAAGCAGCAAATAAACAAAATATGATGATGATAATTACGTAAAGCGCAAGAACGAGTAAGCGAGAAGCGCTACGAAAGAGTAAGTAGTAGCGACGGACACCTATATGTATCTTAATGAGCCATATCCTGGATACATTTTACGTATAATGTATTTGTGTGTACAAGACTTTAGAACCTGTATCACATATATCTACATATATTGAGAGATAAACTCATAAAACAATTTTTATAATAAAAAAACATCAGAATTACATCAAGCACTCCACCATCACAAGATTTAGAAGCAGTAACTGGTTTTACACAAAAACTTGAGTAAATATATTAATATGGTAAACATATATACAGATATGGTACAGAAGCGATCTACAAAGCTCTCGATGTTGTTGAGTAATTCCATGACATCTAAAACAGATAATTGCAGAACTGTACAACTAATTTAATTTTGTTTTAATGAAAAGAAAAACTAAGCCGAACATCCTTGGAAAGGTATTTTTAAATAGAATTTAATAATAAAGCACTTGCCATGGTTATCTTCCTAAAGATAACTTTACTGTTCTAAATTGGGAATCGCCGTTTATGTTGTAAACATATACTGACTTTCAAAAAAATTCGAACACCCAGTAGGAGTTGATCAATTTTAATAAAATTTATCCGTAATGTTTGTTTAATCAAACGTAAGAAATGGTTACATTTTCAAACTAAAATATTGAAATAGAAATAAAGCAAATGGTTAAAATCTTCACTTTTTAATACGTAACTGTAAAACGACAATTGTTCCGCCAGCACAGTGGCTTCATCAAATACCTACAGCTAAAAAGCACGTTACAAACTCCTTACACTTGTAACGTGCTCTTTAGCTGTAAGTACCTGATAAAGCCACTATGCTGGCGAAATAATTGTTGTTTTACGATTACGTATTAAAAAGTGAAGATTTTAACCATTAGTTTTATTTCTATTTTAAATTATGAATCTTGATCAAGTAAAAACCGAATCAATTCAAAATATTAACAAATAAGAATGTTATTTAATAATAAGTGGGTCCGTCGCAGTTTGTTATGCATTCGATAACTCTTCGAGATATGCTTGAAATTAAATGATTTATGGCATCCTGGGGAATATCATCGCAGGCTTCTTGAATTCGGTGATGAAGGTCACGTAGGTTATTTGGTGGTTGGGGAAAATTACGGAGTCGAATATCAATTATATCCACACATATTCGATTGGTGACAAGATTGAGGAGTGAGAAGGCCATGGTAGCAGGGTTACGTTATTTTCTTATAAGAACCTTGTAGTAACTCTTGCCGTATGAGGACATGTGTTGTCTTGTTGGAAAAGGGGTTGATTTAACCTTCGTAGGTATGGCAGTGCAACAGGCTGCAGTATGTTTCGTATGTAATCACTAGCATTCCAATTTCTGTCAATAAAAACTAGAGGTGATCTGCTACCGTATGCTATCACACCCCATACCATCACCCCTGACGCAAGGGCCGTATACATTCCACGGCAAATTCGAAATTTCTACGTTCTTCACTAAATAGTCTTATTCTTCTGCGACTATCGTAGAATCGGGACTCGTCAGAGAACACAACACGATTCCATTCACCATCCCAATTTGATCTGGTGTTAAACCACTCAACGCGATGTCAAGGTGTCAGTGGGAAACATAAAAATGATTTATACGAACAAAGCCCCAAAGCGCGTATTCGGCGATATATCGTTGCTATAGAGACTCGTTGTTGTAAGACTTCCAATCAAGCATTTCCAATCGATAGAATTGTGGAAACTTTGTCTTGTAAAGTCGCAACCCTCAAGTTACGATCTTCACGTACTGTAGTTGCTCGAGGTCGTCCGGATGCATGACGACGGTTATGGATTCCTTCTTCAGACCACCTGGACCAACACTGCGTCCCATGCGGTCGGCTTTCCTAGTACCAACAATGCGCCCCCTTTCAAATTCACTTAAATGATTGTAATTGTTCCGTTAACGACGCCTGATCATAATGACTTAATAAATTGAAAACAAACAGTTACGAGATATTGCTTAAATCTGGAGGAAACGCAAATTTAAAAACATATTTTTTTGATAAAACAAAATAAAAAAATTGTACACCAGCAAAATTTTTTTTTCATATTGTTATCATTTCTTATCAAGGACAAAACAGAGTAGTATACACATTTTTATTGCAATTGGTCAACTCTTTCTGGATCTTCGGATTTTTTTGAAAATCAGTATATACACAGATTTGGTACACAAGCGATCTGTAAAGTTTTTTATATTTGAGTGGTTTCATTACATTTTAAACATATAATACAGGCCTGCACTTTTCAACTCTTTGAATGTTGATTTAAAAATTTTAACTGTTTTCTAGTAATTGGGTAGCGCTGATTTCAAATCTGCTTTTTTTTTTGTATCACGTAAGGTTATTTTTCAAACCAGTAAAATCAAAGAAAATAGAAAAAACACGGTTTATTTCATTTATAAGCTAGCTTTATAATATATTAAAAAAAAATACAAAAATATACACATAGAAACTATTAGAAATAGTTATTTATTCTTTATGCTTCTTTAAAAAACGTTTTTGTTTTTCAGAAAAGCTTCATTTGGTTGTTTTTCTGTCATATTCAGCTAAAGGAAGATCTGAAGGTAGTTTCTGGGGCAAGCAAATTTTTTTGTTTCAACCTAGACCCCAGTACTTCAGAAAGATCTTTTGAAAGTCCCAAATCTCTTACTAAATCATTCAGTTCGGCTTGTCAAAATAGCTGAGGTTGGTTTTGACCTGAGGTTGATGGTTCAAAATCACTATCCATCTGTACGGAGCCAGAAGTTGAAGAGGTTTCAATATCTTCTTGTAGTACTTTGGGGGGTATAGGTACATGATCACAGTGAGGAACTGGTCTGAAAGCTGATTTAATATTGTTTGGGTACAAAATATGTTTCAAAGTTTTTCTATTATGCCCCTTAATATCACAAAGACAAAAGTAGCAATCTTCATGATGATTTTGCGGTTCTCTCCAAACCATCGGTATTCCAAAAGGAAGACTTTTTCTATTCCCTTTGGTCCAATGTCTTAAACCTTCTTCACATACCTTACAAACAAAGTGCGGTGCCCAATCTTTATCTTGATCTTCAAATTTGATTTTGAAATAAGCATAATATGCATTTTTCAAAAATTCACCAATTGGTCTCTTAAACTTTTTCAAGACGAAATATCCGCAAATATAACAGAAATCATCTGGTTTGTTTTTGCAACACCGGCCAGACATATTTTTAAGCAATGTTTATTTATCAAATACCACGCACAACACTAAAGACAAATTAATTTTACTTGTTTACTGATCGACACTCAAAGCTATAATGAAGTAAATGACATTAAAATATACATTTTGTTTGGAGTGATAAACTTGAAATCCTTCTTCGCAGTACTAATAAAGTGAAAGCCTAATAGATAGGATTTAGCAGGTAAAAATTCCCGGGAATCTTGTCCAAAATTAATACATGTAATAAAAGATTTACATCAGGTAATGAGAGCCTATTTAACAAGTTTCTTTAAAACCACAACAGAAAATCATTTTTGGGTTAATACCTAGAATTTGAAGTAGTACATTCATTTTAAAATGTATTAAAACGCCTATTATAAGATTTTTTTTTATATTTTTTTCTTTTTCTTTTGTGCAAAAAAAAATCTGTGGGTGGTAGAGACCAACTGTATTTTAATTAGTTATTGCTATATAAAAACTGAGCTTAACAAACAAAAATCACGTCATCACAAATTTTATGCAGGCCTGTGTAATTGCAGAAGTTGTACAACTAATCTAGTTTCGTTCTAATAAAAGGTATTTTTTAAATAGAATTTAATACAATTTAATAATAAAGCACTTGCTATGGTTACCTTCCTAAAGAAACCTTTACTATTCTAAATTGAGAATCGCCGCTTATGTTGTTTACCATAATATTAGAAGTCAATAATAAAAAAGAAACAAATAGAAATCCGCGTATTATATAATATGGTACCAAAAGACGTAATGATGCAGTAATGATTAGTTCGTTAAGGTCGTTAAAGAACAGTTACAAAACGTTGGAAATTAATTAAATGTTATTTTGAACATCGCAACAATTAACTACAGAGCACAATGTTGTCAACGAGCGCGTAACAGTGCGTAATATTTTAAGGATTCGAATATACTTAAGACTTATGAAATCAATTAGGGCTAGCTTTGCAGACCACAGTTTTATTAAATATTGAGGAAGCAAATAAATTATTAAAATGTGGTCAGCAATGTCTTCCTCCGTAGCAGTAAAATTTAACCAAACATTTAACCAAATTATTAAATATTAGTACCGATGAGGATGATTTTACCGGTGATGAGATTAGAAAGGAAGCAAATAAATTAGGTCAATAAGTTTTCTATTATTTTTCCATATTCCCCTACAACAACTTGACTGAATCTGGGAAATCGCGCTGTCGTGATAAAAGAGAACTTTTATAGGCCATTCTACGTCGTTTCTCAGATATTGTTTTTTAATATTTGTCTGATAGAGGGTTTGACCCTGTGTAAGACTGTCTATGAAAATTATGCTTTTCGAATTTTAAAAACGAATTTAATGAAATTTAAATTCAAAATTCAAATTCAAAGAAATTTGAAGAAGGCAGCATATGCCGAAGCATGTAAGATTGTTTTAAATATATATATTTTGAAGTAAAACCAGACCTTAAATCGCCAACTAATTGAAATGACAGTATATTAATATACTGTCATTTATATTTCAAATTTCTTTGAAAAAGGCATCATGAATCTACCATAACATACTAAGGTCAAGAAATTATTACCTATATATATATATATATATATATATATATATATATATATATTAAACATTTAATTAGTTATTTATAGATTCACAAATTACATAATCGATTAATAAAATTTTGTGTGTTTCTTATCCTCAAGTACATATGTAGCATGTTCGTGAATTGGAAAACCATCTGCTCCGTTTATTTATGCATCAGATGGAATAACGAAGAATACAAAGGCATTGGAGTGATAGATTGATTATAACAAAATATCATTGATTTGTTGTTTAGCTAGAGAATAAACAAAAATTTTATATCTGTCAATGGCAGCTAACAGAAATCAAGTTTTAATTTTGCTATTGGATGTGGCCGAGCAACGCTGGGCTACGGGCAGCTAGTTATCATATAAAAAAAAAGAATAGTAATTGCCAACTCTATTCATTATCAAGAATTTTGTGATCATGATATGGTAATCAAACATTATTTTTATTATACATTATCACACAATATTTACTATTTCTCCTACATCCTCTTTATTCTTGTCATGTCTTTCGCCACAACATCGATTTTCGATTCTTTTGATTCTTCTTACAAATAGTCGAACGGATGGATTAAATCAAGGCGTTTAACTGTATTCCAACACGAGATTAAAGAAAAGCACTAGTGCCGGTGTATGCACACTGGGCGACATATAAAAAACACTGCGGAAGAAAAGGAGAGGTAGTGGAACTGCAAACGAAGAGAGATAGTGTATAAATGCAGAGTTAAATCGAGACGGAGATGAGATGATACGAAAAAAATCCAGTCACTTCCCGTGTTACAGAAATCGTGTAAGATAATGCAGTAGGTACTGTTTTGGTTTTTTAATTCAATTTTCTTCCTTTTAGAGTGCTAAAAAGTGTTAATTACTATCGGATGTAAGACGTACATTTTCTAATATGTTATAATCAAATTAAAATTGCAAATTAGATGAATTAATATACTGTTACCTGACAATATTTATCCATAGCTTTCTAATGTATCAATAAAAGTATTATGGCAAACGAGAGTATGATTAAATACCTTTTAAAAATAGTAAACTTATTTTAAATCATTATTACTCGCGGGTCTCTATTTTGAAGCAAGTTCACTTAAATAGAATTCTTACCGTATTTACTTTCATTATTGAACTATATTTTAAGCATACAAAGGAACGTGCACTATAAAGTTGGCATTGTTTTAAGATCTGTTATGAGAGGAAGTATTGTTAATAAACTAGGAGTATGCAACAAACATAGTAAAGTTCAGTAAATTTTAGCTTTGGCAATTCTAAATTTTTAGTGGAAGGCCTTTCATAGACTAATTTAAGAGAATTTCTAAGAAAAGACATCCAGTATCAAAATAATTTTAGAAATTTAAATTTTTACAAAAGTTTTATGATCAATATCTTTTATTGTATAACGAGAATGATACAAAATTATATTGGAACTATACAATGTACATTTATGTATTTATTTACTTCATTTTAATTTTAATATTCAAGAATAATTTTAATATTATATGCCTATTCATATGAATACATATAATTCAATCTTCATTATCAGGGATTCTATTAAGGGAGTTTGAGGATTGAGCCTCAACAGGAATCACAAATGAGATGTGTTTCAATAGTTTCAATAAGATAAAGAAACTCAAAATTTTACATGAACAAATTTTTGCAAAACCGAAACATGTGGGATTCAATACCGCTAATTCTATAATCCCAAATTATTAACTTCATAATATTTACGAAGCAGATATTAAGCGCATTTGTAACTTTCTATTTAAATTATTTATTTTGGACTAAATTGAAATTAGTGAATATTGCCAAGAAATAATTATACGGACTCCATTGATTTGATTAATTTAGTTCATTTCTTTAATTACATTTCCAGGTTCAATAGTATGAATACAAGGAAATATCCATTGATAACTATGCAGACCATGAAAGAATGAACTTTAGTTAAAATCGAGATCTACAAATGTGGAAATTGTTTAGTAATTTGTATTTGTCCCTGTTAAAACCAATTAACTTTTGTTCTTAGCAAACAAAAGAGTATATTTCTTCTGATTGATTATCTTACAATACGTCTTAAAAATATTTTTAACCTTCGAAGGAGGTGAAGAAAAGTTTATCGAAACGCCAGAATACCAAGAGTTCTCCTCAAGACTGTCCTTCAACGCGATACAAGACTCAGAAAATCATATTACACACTCATATAATTAATATGTTTTATATCTTCCTTAATTTATTTTATAAGTGCTTTTTCGTATCTACTGTCCTTTTTACGAAAATATTTCTTAATTAAAAAACACAAAAATCAATTCAGTATCATAACTTCTTTTCGAACGACGAAGTGCATTTTTGAAACGTCCTTCGTACAGGACTTCTACATGACTTTATTCCAATTTTCTTAAATTCGTACTCTTTTCTCGTTCACGATTTGGACCCTAGCAGGTATTAAGTTTAATGAATCATATTATCTTTATATTTAAATTAGGTATTAGGTGTATAGTATACATATTATTGAATAGATATTTTGTATTTAGAGAAATAGATTATATTTTTAAAACAAAACTTCAAAGTATGAAAACGTATATATAACTCAATAAGTTTTTATTTCCAATAAAAAAAATTTTCGCAATTCATACCAGAATTTTAAGAATTAAGAAGAGTTTGTTTACTCTGTTTGATGTCATTTTGCGAAGCATTTCCTTTAAACATAACTCGTTAACTTTTTTAAAAATTAGATAAATAGCGAAAAGATGAGCTCATATTTTTTAACGTTTTCAGGCACAGCAATAAATATCCGATCTTTTTACATTTCTTCTTTAATTTTATTTATTTTCAAAAATAGAAACTTAATTTTGTATCCAATTAAATTCATCACAATTTAAGGTATTAAAGTTATCGGTAATCGTTTTCTTGGCGGTTGAATAATAGAATATTAATTTGCTGGTTTTCTTGCAAGTATTGAGCGTACTAATCGATTTATTTATTTGTTTCATAAGAGAAGCAATGTTAAAAAAATTGAAAACTAGATATAGTGTATAAATCACTTTTTCCTACTACCGACTTCGTACGTTGGCTCTTATTGCTCTGTTTGGAGGGATGTAACAGTTACTTATGTACGTTTGTAACAATTGACAGTGGGATGTAATATTTCACTTACCTTTCTAGGGAGGTAAGCAATTTGACACTAGATTTGACAGTGACAGCATGCGATAATTTCAATATAACTGATAACAAAGACCTACAAGCAATACCAGCTGCCTCTTTGACTTTACAACTACTTGCATATTCACACATGGTTTATGGTTTAATATTTAACATGTGATTTGTTTATGAATTTATTTATATCACTTTGCTTCCATAGTAATAGTTATACAACGCTGGTTATACATAAGTACATATTGCTATGTATCTTTCTAAACAAGATGAATTGAAAATAAGATAGAGCTAAAACAGCAGTGAAAATTTTGAAACGGGTCAATTTTGAATGCACCCTGTATGAGGATCTATACAACAAATTTAATATTTACTACATATAGAGATTTTTTATTATTTTCTGTAATAGGTTTAAAATGTAACAAAACAGCTCGTGTTAGAAAAACACATCTATGTCTACTTGTAAAATTCATACTCAATGTTCAATGCCATATAGATTATTATTTCTTTACGATTTAGTTTATAAATATTAAAATCTAGAATTTAAGATCACGCAATACGTATCAAATCATAAAAGATTATTTAGAACATTATAATAGTAGCCAATTTTATAATAAACTTTTAAATCTTGCAGATTTCGTCGATAAATAAACATTGTTTGTTTTGACAGACAAGGAGTACGTTAAATTTTAAATAAAAGATATCTATTATAATCTTGGAAAATTAGGTATGTATTACTACATAATATATACACAATAAATTGTAATAGCCTAAAAAGACCTAAGAAGTTTCTAATAAAACAGAACATGATATAATATGTGTTTTAAAATTGACATTTTGTAATACCTACTTATAAGAATAGTACGGCATTTGTTTAATAATAGGTGCGATTAACCAAAAGGAGGATCAATATTACTGATAATACCTCAAAAGATTCCATAATATACGTAATATGGTATCTGTTACCTATTATATGTTTGTTTATACATAATAAATAATCCAGTTGTCAAACTATGTTTGAAATTTGAAATTATATTCAAATCGCAGATCGTGATGCCATACCGAATGAAAGACAGTATAAGCTAGTCAATTAGTAAGAGAATAAATATACGAGCAGTAAGTGTGAGACATTCAAAGGTTAAAGATAAGGAAGGCACATAGAACTGGACATATAAGATAAAGATGGAATGAGTAAAAATTTAAATATATCTTAAGAAAATTTTTATTTTGTTAGAAAACATTAAAAATCGAAATAAGAACTAGAGTTTTAAAATATAAAGCATAAAAGAAAAGACTGAGAGAACTTACTTTACATTTGAAAAAGAATTGACGTCACCAGCCATAATATGTACAAAATTGTTTCAAAAAAGGAAGACTTTCTTAAAATGCATTGAAAGCAGTAGTCAGATATTTCGGTATAATATATATTATGTGTTTAAGACTTTGAAGCTCGTAAATTGAAAATTTTAAGATTACTAATCTCATATGGATTATTGATTAATTGCGAATTTAATTCTCATTCCTGTTTTAAAAACAGAAGAAATAACATAGACATCTTTTAAATCACAAATAGGCAAAGGTCTCACGAGCATTTAAAGATATCTGTGTTTTAACTCATAATTAAAAATCTTCATTAAGTATTATTGAGGTTTCAAAAAAAAGTAATTGTGTGATATTAAGTATCTCATGTGGTAGAGTATATTCTCGTCACACGCATATGAAATAGCACATATTTCTTTTAAAATATTAACATTTTGGAAGAACTACCAATAAATCCATAAGCTTCGCTGTTTTATAAATTTATAAGAGAAACATTGTCATACGTTGATATTTTGTAGAGTTTTATACTCATCGGTAGAGCTGAGGATGTTTGCGGTACGGCAGGACCGTATGTAGTGCATCATGTGCATTTTGTGTTTCTATATTTATTTTTTTCATTTTTTAGTGTATGTAAATTAAATATTATTAAATAAATTACTTCAAAGAATTGTGCTGTTTTTATTTGTTTGTGTAAGTAACGCTAGTGCGTTACGTAATATTATGAAAATTACAATAACAATATTTTTTCCACTTATAAGTCCAAATACATCAATGAAATTTCCCTATATTTAGTCCTAATTATCTGGCTATACAATTTTTAACGAAACTGTTCTGCTTTTAGAAAATCTTATAATCAGCTACTGTGACTATTACCTTCAGTTAGCCTTGAGAAAGGTGTTAAAGTCGTAAAATAGAAATAATAAGTATGTTTATTTCCGACAACGTTACATTTGATAAAGTTTTCCTCCAGAAAGAATACTAATCTAAAACTCCCAAAGAGCTGCCTCTCTTTGAGTTTAAAAATAAATACCTGCAATCGATGAGTTGCTTTCATTAGCTTCTTTGGAATTGAAGCATCATCGTTTTCACTTTTTTTCACCCTAGACATTTCTCTACTATAGATAATTTTAAGCACTGGAAGTTACTGCAGCAGACTGAATAATGAAACTAATGAAATGATGTTGAATCTTTACAAACCAGAGCAATTTGTTGTTAGGAGATTCACATACGTGTGTTGCGGGGATTTACAACAGAAAATTGTACTGAGGTGATTCACATAAATTCGAATCACGAAAATTCACCAATTTTATACTACCAATGTAAGCGACATCTGTTATATATTCTAACAAATTCTTTCAGACATCTTCCCTTACGAAAAATATTTAAATAAAATTATATTTAAAAAAACACATATTTTTTTGGAAAATAGTTTATTATTGAAATTACCGTATTTTCACGTACGGTAATGGCAACTGGACCGTACACCGTACATTTATCAAAAAACCTATAACTTATAGGTTAGTCATATCCACGGCCTATTCTATCAAATACAAGATTTGCTCTACCCAGTGTTGCCAGACGTACGGTAATTACCGTACATGTGCGGTTTTTGTGATAAATGTACGGTGTACGGTCCAGTTGCCATTACCGTACGTAAAAGACGGTAATTTCAATAATAAACTATTTTCCAAAAAAATATGTGTTTTTTTAAATATAATTTTATTTAAATATTTTTCGTAAGGGAAGATGTCTGAAAAAATTTGTTAGAATATATAACAGATGTCGCTTACATTGGTAGTATAAAATTGGTGAATTTTCGTGATTCGAATTTATGTGAATCACCTCAGTACAATTTTCTGTTGTAAATCCCCGCAACCCACGTATGTGAATCTCCTAACAACAAATTGCTCTGGTTTGTAAAGATTCAACATCATTTCATTAGTTTCATTATTCAGTCTGGTGCAGTAACTTCCAGTGCTTAAAATGATCTATAGTAGAGAAATGTCTAGGGTGAAAAAAAGTGAAAACGATGATGCTTCAATTCCAAAGAAGCTAATGAAAGCAACTCATCGATTGCAGGTATTTATTTTTAAACTCAAAGAGAGGCAGCTCTTTGGGAGTTTTAGATTAGTATTCTTTCTGGAGGAAAACTTTATCAAATGTAGCGTTGTCGGAAATAAACATACTTATTATTTCTATTTTACGACTTTAACACCTTTCTCAAGGCTAACTGAAGGTAATAGTCACAGTAGCTGATTATAAGATTTTCTAAAAGCAGAACAGTTTCGTTAAAAATTGTATAGCCAGATAACTAGGACTAAATATAGGGAAATTTCATTGATGTATTTGGACTTATAAGTGGAAAAAATATTGTTATTGTAATTTTCATAATATTACGTAACGCACTAGCGTTACTTACACAAACAAATAAAAACAGCACAATTCTTTGGAGTAATTTATTTAATAATATTTAATTTACATACATTAAAAAATGAAAAAAATAAATATAGAAAAACAAAATGCACATGATGCACTACATACGGTCCTGCCGTACCGCAAACATCCTCAGCTCTACTCATCGGTCTAGATACATAGATGTGTTTACAAGATTTATTAAAATCAAGCAAAGACCTTCAAAGTTATATTTTTAGATATGTAGATATGTGTATATTTGGATTAGTCATAGAGATTTACATGCTATGTTTCATTTTGAAAGAAAAATATAATTGATAATGTTTATTACGTTGAAAATTCATGTATATTTTACAAGTTGTGAACAATAAATGTATTAAATTTGATATCTTTATAGTATTATTTCTCTCCTTATTACATTGGATGCTAGGCCTGGTTACAAAGAACCCCTTTTGAAAACAAAAACCCTGAGAACAATTTTAAGAGTCTAAACAATAAATATTTGTGTGTAACGTTTGATAATTGGAGCCCATTTTGGAAATCAAAGTACACAGCAATATGTACACAGAATTTTACACACATACTAGTTTGACAATTATTTACGTACATAAGCAAACGTCAAACTTTTTTTGCAGATTATTCTCCTTTTCTAGCACCTCGAGCCCGTAGTAGGAAAAATGTCTCGGATATACCTCGGCTTGCGCCTCGGTCTACAATCTTATATACTCGACCGTAAAATTGAAATTGCATCGCTTGTAACATAAAGAACTATTATGACAAAAAAGAATCATAAAAATAATTTATACACTAAATATCTAAATTCTTGAACTAGTCCAGTGTTGGAGGAGTGGCCTTGCTCAGCTCGTGGATGCGATCGAAGAAACTTCTTCTGGGGCAGCCGTTTACTATGTGGACTATAGTTTGTTCCAAATTTCCGCAGTCACAGAGACTAGTATCTCCTAATTTCCATTGCACCTTTCGTAGCTTTAATTGAGACCACTGCCTATGTGGGAGTGTTACGCCCAGCAGAGGCTCTGATAGATTAAAAATTAAATGTCTATTGTTCGATTCAGAGTGTTGTTCCAGTAATCACCCGCTGAACTTCCGGTGTCCAGCCAAATCTATATCCTAGATTTCAGTCGGGTCCTGGGGACGCTGTCCAAATCATCGTGTATAGGAAGATGTTCTTGGTAATCTTAACACATTCATTATATGCTGCAGCGAGACTTCTGATACCCGGCGGAGCAATGTTAGAAAGAATTGGTAGCCAGAAACTAGGTGTAGATCTAACAGTATCCGTGACGATCTTCATTGTATCGATTAGTTTCTTTTATTCTCACATGCATGTGTAAATACATATCTTACCTTTTCTTCTATTCTTCTTATGTTACAATGTCTTCTGTCACGTTCTTATTTAATATGTATTTTCTTCATCCAGTAACCGAAATTTTCGATTATTGAATCGTTTTGGAGGTTTTGCCGAATGCTGACCACAAAGCAAACATACGTTATACAAAGAATTCAAATAAATTTTACCTCAAAGTAGCCCTTGGAAATTATGATTATGTCTTAGCTTGTTACTAATTTTAATAGGAATTTTGTTGGTTATGAGATGAGATATTTGATTGAAATGACAAATGTCAAAATAATAAAACGAACATTTTTAAGTGAATGGAATATGTTTATTTCCAACAAACAAGCAAAATTTTATAAAAATTGTTCAAAGTGTCCACCACCTTGTTCGAAACATTTCTCACATCTTCTTCTAATGGAGGAAAAAGTGTTTTGTAGTATCGCATTGTGAATTCCATTAATTCTTTCAGCAATTTTGATTTGAAGGCCTGCAAGATCAGGTATCTTCACTTGATAAATTGAGTTCTTTAAGAATGGCCATAAAAAGAAATCACATGGGGTAATGTCACAAGATCTTGGTGGAAATTCATGTTCAGTGTTTAAACTTATCAACCGATTTTGAAAAAATTGCTGCAGAATATTAATTGTTTCACCTGCTGTGTGTGCTCTAGCTCCGTCTTGTTGAAAGTAACCCTGTGTTATTTCTTCGTCGTCAAGCTGTTCGATAAATGGCATAATAATTTCTTGTCGATACCTTTCTCCTGTTAAGGTTCCGTTAAAAAAAATAGGGCAATTAGAAAGCAAATACGGCCAATGATTTTCCTTCGACTAATCGCACACCATACACCAATTTTCTGTGGATGAACAACATAACAGTCATGCGGTTTCTTAGTATTCCACATCCTTATATTTTGTGAGTTAACATATCCATTCAGATAAAACCATGATTCATCTGTGAAAAATTTTGTCAAGAATGTCATTATCAAAATTATTTAAGAACTACTGACAAAATGTTGTTCTTCTAGGATAGTCAATTTCTTTGATTTCTTGATAATAGGCCATGCGATATGGAAATAAATGTAAGTCTTTTTTCAAAATTGTATGACAAGTGCCAATTGAAACACCCACTCGTGGAGAGAATACTCGTATGGATGTTCCTGGTGTATCATTCATAATTTGCGTTACATCGTCAACTAGCTCTTCCGTACATTTTTCGGACGGCCACTGTCTTCTTTCCGTATAACACTCTCTGTTTCTCTGAAAACCTTAGTGCAATATTTAACTGTGTACCAAAAACTATCAAAATCAAAGACGAAGTTTGGAAACATATTTCTAAATTCCTCTAAGCATTCTTCAAGAAAATAGTGCCATTGTCCGTTAATATTACGTCCGTTCCAAAAATAAGATTCAACCATGAATGATTTGTGTTGAACAGTGAAAACCATTTTAAATCAATTTTAAATTACAAAGCAATTTCAAAAAGCTCCAACTAAGTATACATCAGAATAAATAGTCTGTCAAATTGACAACTGATGCAAATGTAAATAGTACAAGTTACGACAAACATTTTTATTGTCATGGACTACTAGAGGTAAAATTTATTTGAACGCTTTTTATTATGTTTATGTAATTTAGGTATATGGATAACTTGTGCACATAAATATTAAAAGAACATCTAATTACCAGTTTCACGACAAATTAATATATAGAATATTAAAATATAAAGATAAAAAGAGGGGAAAATGGTATATATGTAATTTTAATTTTAGCGAATGAATTGTGAACTTTAGTTAGTAGTTCATATATCAGATTAGTGTCATAATTCTGCAATATCCTCAGTTTAAGTTTACTTCGCGGTAATCTCCGCAAAGTCTGGTTTGAACACGTCCATAAGAATTGTAACATTTTAAGTATTTGCGAATATCGAAAGGCACTTAAAATTATTGAATCGTTTCGGTTGTACTCGCCACGTAGAATAGAATATACAAAGAAAGAACGTTATTCTTCGATACATTTTTCCATTCACTTCAAATTAACTTGAAAAAATAAACAAGAAGTTTTAGCGCTTTACGTACGAACGCTTTTTAACGAAAATTAGTTTGTCATTTTACATATATTGACGTTTGTTAGCTGTAGGTATACGACTTTGTAGTATTACATCCGTATATGACGCAACTGTTTGAAAAATATTTCTTCTCCGGTTAATTTCAATGCACATCCTGTATTATAGACAAAGAACGATCGAGAATCTTTTTATAGATCGAATGCGCGTATAAATTACTACTACATTAAATAACGAACTATTTTTATTGCACTAAAAAGGAAATGAATATTGAAAAAATATTGCAAAAAAATGCCTGCAACGAACGAAAATTGCCAACATCCGTACATGTGTGAGAAGAAGCAATCTTTAAAACATTTCTTGTAAATACATATTAAACCGAGGTACATTTGAGTTTCAGCATGGATCTACATTTTTTGCACACACTTACTGCTTGGTGTAGTAGCATTGTATAAACCTCTTTACTTATATCAGATATCTCGATTTTTGTTTTTACAATTTTAATAATTCACCAGTAAATGTTTGCTAGACAAAAATGAGAATTTAGTATATTATCATAATATATCTCACAAACATTCCTTTTAGACTTTTGGCAAAAACAAGCAAAAGAACAGCCAGTGGTAAACTAGGATCTCCAACGCCTCTGACGAAGTGTGTACCTTCTCCGGCCCCTCCACCAAGAACGGTTTCTTATGATCTAAGACGTATTTACACTTTTTGTAGGTTAATTTTGTCGTTTATATACTTGGTCTTAGTAATGTCGCACTAGTCAAATCCTCGTATTAAAAGAAGTACAAAAAAGTCACAAATATAAAAAAGCGACGAAGGCCTTATTTATAGATTTCAAGCAAAAGCATATGTTGAAAAGTTGAAAAGGGAAAAAAATTACCAAGCGTTAGAAGAATTACAAAAAAGTAAGAAAGTAATCAATATGATAAAAATAATATTGAAAGAAACAAAGTATAGTAAGAATAAACAACAAAACATAAAAATTTGAAATCAGAGAAGAAGTGACACAAGAGGATTTACTATCGACGCTATTTTTTACCATAGTACTTGAAAAAGCCACCATAAGACATTAATATAACAGAAACCATACATCGTCGGAACCACCAATCTTTGTCGTTCACGAATGACCTAGGGATGTTAGCAAGAAGTCAGGAAAAGATAATTAAAGTGACTAAAAGGTTGAAAAAAAAGAACAAAAATGGCCTTCTACGTAAACGTGGAGACAACAAAATATATAAAATGGACCGACAAGGAGTTACAAAAAGTAAAATACCTGAAGATGAATTCCGAAAGGGAGAAAGTGTACTAAAAAGTTAACAAATTTACGTATCTGGAGACAAATTTTACAAAAAAAAAAACTAGCATATAAATGGAAATAGAAGCCAGAATAATGGTGGAAAGAGGAGGCGAGGAATAGGAAGTTAAACTCTGACACTGACGCCCTTGTCTAGGGCCAGCCCGCTGCCTCCTAACTACACCCTTCAATGTACCAAATCTATTTATTGAATTTTTAACATCAATATTGTACAACATACAAACTATTTTTTCATTTATCAGTCTTCCGAATGTACAGAAAATAATCAGATGAAGTTTCTTCAAGCTAGTATCGCTTTCTGTGATTGTTAAGAATTCTGCTGCTAGTTTGGGATTCTTTAGTTCTTTAATGTTATTAGATAAATTTATTTAACGAATTATTTTTTTTGTGCCACTGTTACTATTTTTCTAGTAATACTTCAACAGTTGAATTTATTTTGATATTAGTTAAAATTTGAAAGCCATTTGAAGGCAGGACTGCAGACGGCATAATTGAATAATTTGATTTTATAATTTTATTATATATCTGAGTTCGTTGACTTTTTTTAAGCATTTTCACTCTGGGAATTTTGTATTATTTTAATATTGCTTAGTTGTCTTTGCGTTATTCTGTGACACTACAATGTCTGGTGTGAAAGAGCAAAAAGAACGTGCATCAAATTCCGCTTCGAACTTGGTAAACCAGCAGCGGAAATTCTGAAAATGCTTAAACTTAAAATGGTGTAACCGTTTTAAGAATGGACGTGTGTCGGTTGATGATGAGTTTGCGGTGGTTTATCGACGGAAAACACGCCACAAAATGTGGCAAAAGTGCGTGTCACTATCCTGCAAGACCGAAGGAAAACAATCAATGACATTTGTAACATTGACGGCTTGCGAACTTCAGTACCAGAATCATAGATGTACAGGTATGATACCCGAAAAAAATCGGCAGTTATCGTAAGCACAGCAAGTTCGAAACAACGTCAAGTTGTTGATGACATCGTTCACAAAGAACTATGTTCTTCGGCGACTAATAGAAAACATTTGACGCAAGCGGCCTAGCAAGTGGCGCAACAATTCGTGGAGCCTAAACCGAAACCACACGTCGCTTGTTATGCGTCAGTTTTTAGCCGCAAAGAAGACGGCAGTACTACCTCACCCTCCCTACTCCTCAGATCTTGCCCCTTGTAACTTCTTCCTATTTCCGAAGTTGAAAATGAAGCTCAAGGGGTGCCGTTTTGAGATGATTGAGGAGATCCAGATCGAATCGCGTGCAGTGTTGAACACGTTTATGTGCGAAGAAATACAGCACTGCTTCTGGTGATGAACAAGTCGCCGGAACGGTTTATTCATGCAGAAGGAGAGTACTTTGAAGGGGATGGTAGTAAATAAGTTATAAAAATAATTTATGGTTATTTTTGTCCTTTCCGGGAATTTCTGGGTGGCACCTTGTATTAAGAATAACAAATTATATTTTTAAGTGATGTCAAAATATTAACTTTTTATGAAAATAGCGAGGCATATCACTTGCAAATGTATTCCTTATGTAATATTGAATTTCAAAATTCAGTGCCTGCATAAAAAAATTAACCAGATCAACCTTTAAATGCATATTGTTTGTCAACATTATGAAGTTAACAAAAAGTAGATTTGTTTGTTTTAAAGCTTAACTAAAATCTTAGGATTGAAAAACTCGATTTTTCACATATCTATTCTAATGAACACAGAAACACAGCAAAAATTAAATAGTTATGTGAAATACTATTCAATAATAATCAAAAGATACCATAGAACAGATAAAATCATTAATAATTTTCTGTCAATTTCTATAATAAATTTAAATATTGTTTCTGGTTATTATATTTCGTATTATTCAGATATAAATTTGTAAATTTAAGGGAAAATTGTCTGGCTTAAGATTAATATTATGAAATGAAAATAAAAACAAGCAAATAACAGACTGTTTTTTGTCAGTTTTTTGTATTTCATTTTCGAATTAAGAGAAAGAAATCATCTCAACGAAATATAGATAGTTAATAAATAACAGTAACAAAAATAATTTTATCGAAATGTTATTTCTTCCGAATTTAGCCTGTTTCCGTTATTAATAACACAGAAAAAAAATAACAGAAGAAAATAAAACAAAATGAATTAAGGGCATAGGCAATTATCTGTTCATTAAAAACAAGAGGAACATTATATCGTGTATAATAAAGTCTATATACAGCAGGTATGTACTGCCTTATGTCTTCGTTTTTCTCCAAGAAAATTGTTATTATTGTTATTAAAGAGGGAGACTAGAACATAAGAAGGTGCACAAAGGAGTCCGCCTTCCACGGATCTACGGTCCGGTGATTCCGGTCGAGCCGGACAGAGTCCGGAGAGCGTCCGCGTTACACATAGCTCGAGAAATAAAAATAGAATGAAGATGTAAGCTAAAGTTAGAAGTGAATAAAAAAAACAATGGGTAGACTGGTAGTCTTATAGCTATATAATATATATGTTTCCGTGTGTGTAAGTATACATCGAGTTCACGTGTATATGTGAGTTCATATTATGGTATTCTTTTGACCTTTTGACATTAACTATTCATGGTTGAGTGAAACGAACAAAACAAACGAATAAATATGTTTTAAATGAACACATATATACATCAAATGAGTGGGCATGGAATTTTTTACCATTAACGACACAAAAACGTTCCACTTTATATATTTTGCTTATTCTCCAAATTGTTAAAAATATGAGGGCTGTTCTTTTTAGGAGACTCTCTAGCAGGTCATAAATTGTTACAAATTTTGTTTGACATTTTAACCCAATTATTTACAAACTAAATGATAATAACAGTTTAAAAATATACTTGAGTATTTTTAAACTGAAAACGTTTAAAGTAATCATTTGCATAATAAATAAATTTTTTGTACTCGCTTATCAAAACCTGTCATTTCACGATTCGATTTGCGTGCGTAAAAAGTCACTTTAAACACGAGTGCATAAAAGTAAAGTTAGTACTTCCTGGAACTTGATTAATTTAGTGACATTTTAAAATCATAAATCCCTATCCTTAATAATATGCTACCCAGTTCGTTGTTTTTCTATGAAAATAAAAGGAAATGAAATAGAAATTGTTATATTTGGAAGGTATGTAATTCAATGTCAGAACAGCAACAATTATTATTTTTTAAATTTATAGAAAACTAAAAAAAAAATTGTCACAAGTGGGATTCGAACCCACGCCCTCAGAGTGGACCAGAACGCTCGAGAACCCGTATAACGGGCAAGGTAAACCTTGAGTCTGGCGCCTTAGACCCCTAGGCCATCCCGACAGATACAAGTAATATTGTTAAAAATACTTATAAATATAAAAGTTTTGAAATTATATTTATATTTTATATAAATGTTATTATTGTTTATAGTTCTCGTACAAAAAATATTGTACAAACTTCGTGCGTGAAACATTTCGCGAATTCGTGTCCATAAAGCGCTCGCCTACGGCTCGCGCTTTAAACTGGTCTCTTATTCGCGAAATATGATTTCACGCACTTGGTTCGTAAATAACTATTATACACTTTTGAATATGACTTTAGCAGTTACGAATGTTTTGATAAAATCAATCGGGTATTTACTGAATCGTCGTATTCCCTAGTTACCGTAAAGCGGTGGTTCTTCAAATGACAGATTTTGACTTTCTAAACCAAAAACGACTGTTAAGGAGTATTAAGGTATTATTAAAGACTGATGTAAAGGCAATTAACACCATCTTAGATAAATATTTGAATGTATGTAAGCTTTGTTCTCCTTGGATTCCCCACAATTTGATTCCGGTTCAAGATGTGCAGATCTACACTAGATCGGTTTGCTAGTGATTCTTTCGTAATGTACAATATCAATGAATGTGATCAAACTTAGATATGCTGCTATGATTCCGAAAAAAAGTAACAATTGGCAGTTTGAATCTAAGGCAACAACGAAAGTTGTTCAAGAAAAAAGCTACAACAAAATTATGGTCGCCACTTTTTTTGGAATTAATGGATATGTTTTCACTATAGGGCTTGAGAGTTGTCGTGTTGTTAATACAGAATGATATACTTTGTGTGTTTGCTTCAAGTTCTCCAAAGTGCCCGCAAAAATCGTCGAAAGGAAAGAATTATCTTACCTCACGATAACACTCGCATTCATATTGCTACCATTGCAACCATTAGTTATTTGAGTATATCCAAATCATTGGGTTATTCGCAGTATTATCCAGATCTAGCATAGATTCCTTTATTTTTCTTTGCACGTGTGAAAAATTAGAAATAGATGTTTTGTCAAAAAATTATGTATTACTTTACTAAGCTCAACAGACCTCGTACATATACATATCATGACTAAAGTATGTGGAAATAGTGTAATCTATAAAAAAATCAAAATATAACAAAGAAAGACTGATTTTTCAATTTTTAATTATTTTTTTCCAAAAATGAGTTAAAAAATGTAATATTTTCATTAAAATTTTTAAAATCGAAGGAAATATATAAAAATTATGTAACAAAGATGGAATTTTACTCAAAAAATTATTTTCGAAATGAATCTTACCAGATTTAACCTCATGGTTTATTTTCAGTAGGACACGATAAGACCTTAAAATATTTAATTTTAAGACAATGCAACATACCTGAAACAAAAAAAAAATTAAATTAATAAAACACATAATTATTATTAGATTTTATTACAAAAGGTATTGTCAACAAATAATTATTATTTAAATAATTTCCTACAAGAGAAGCAGAAAAGTTCGAAAGCCCAATATATTACCCTATAATATAACAGTTAGGGCCGACCAGATGAGCCACATTTTCTCACTACCGACAATACTTGTGTAAATTCATAGATTTCTTTAAAAACGTTGTAAAATAATACCAACCTTGTTGATTTTAAATATTTTTTTAATTTAGTTTGTAACGTACTCTTTAACTGTAAGTACCTGAGGAAGCCACTGTGCTGGCGAAACAATTGTCGTGTTACGATTAAATATTAAAAAGTGAAGATTTGAACCGTAGTTTTATTTCTATTCAATATATTTTTATTTTATAATTGTTTCTGTGTGCTTCTAATCTTTAATAATAAAGTATACACATAAACAAAATATAATAGAAACTTTAGATACTATTGACAGTCGAGAAATTTCGGGAATCTGACAACGCTATTTAGTTTGATAAATGATACATGGTCACTAGTAAAGACCAGATTTACAGAAAATATGCTTATGCTTAAAAAAGACATGAAAAATATATTTAAAAATCTGTACGAATCAAATAAAAACAAATAAAATAAGGCCAAGTTCGTTCGGGGGTTTTTGCTTTTTTGAATTTTAATGCCTATTATTTTTTTTATACTTATTTAGAGCTTTATTCTGACTTTTCATCGCGTTTTTTCCAAAATTTATTTAATTGCACATTTATTTCGTAAATGAATTTGTACTTTGTAATTCCCCGTTGTGCCGTCTGACGTGGGATTCCCCGTGTTTACTGTGATTTGATATGCGTCGAGTCATCAATTCATTTAGTTTTGTTAAAATTGTTTGTGTGATAGTGTGAAATGAGTACGTAGTACAACGCCGAAACAAAAGCTCACCGTTGAAGAATAGATTAAATATTACAAGGAATTGAAATATGAATGCGATCAATTATTTTACCAAGCGTGTTTGAAAATTGTAAGTTTCACTTGCACTTAAAATTATAAAATGTTTGACGTTACTAAATTTTTTTACGAGATTAAATGTGACAAGAAATACTACATAATTCAACATGTCAAAACGTCATTGCGCTAGGAAATACTAAAAGTCAAACCAAGACACAACAAACTACCGGTATAACTATGCAATCTGTGGCATTAACTTCCGGCTATACTGAACAATCAAAATTTTATTTTAATATTTACAAAGCTTTGATAAAAACCAATAAACCCTTTATAAATTTAAAAACAAATATTTCAAAACGTTTCTAGAAACATATTGCGCAATGCGTATTCTTGATCATAACCATCTGCGCAAAAATTATATTTGGAGAACGGACACGCTTACCACATGACGCAAAGCCCAGTGCAGTACTGGCGAAAGGCTGTATTTCTAAAATATTTAATTTTATTTATATAATTGGAAAACGAACGGGTGGTGATCTATAAAATTACGAAATACGTATTTATATGTTGAAAAGTTGTATTTATAAAGTTTTTAATTTTATTTATATAATTGGAAAATAATTGGAAATTGGTGATCTATCTATCTAAAATTACGAAATACATATTTATTAATTAATTTTATTTATATAATTGGAAAACAAACGGGTGGTGATCTATAAAATTACTAAATACATATGTATTTGTTGAAAAGTTGTATTTTTTAAGTTTTTAATTTTATTCCTATAATTGGAACATTTTTATTTGTTCATTTTGTCGTTCAAGTTGAGTAAAGGAGTATTAATATTGACTAGCAATAGTTTCTCAAGGTTTTCTTCTGTCAATTTTGTTCTCTTTGAATTAAGTACATCCTTATAAATAGAAAACGTCCTTTCTACATCGCAACTGGTTATAGGTGCATACTGGAAATATTCTTTTATTTCTTCATATTTAGCCGTTAGATTTTGTGGAATTGTCTCCATACATAATTGCCGCAATGTAATTAAATCTGGATTTCTATTAAGAATTGCTTCAAACTTTTGCCGAAGGCCACATCCGAAGTCACTTGGAATACTTTTCAAATTATTAACAGCCACATCTAATGTGGTTAATCCGTCATTTAATTTGAGATTTCGATTTTCAAAATAAGTGATTAGTTTTGGCAATTTTCCAAAGTGTTCGTGAAGAAAGTACAACTGATTTTTTAAGTTTGGGATTTGTGTGAGCTCCTTGCACTCACCAATACTTCTAAGCATCCTCCTTTAGCAGTGTTACGAAATGTTTTAGACTATCGAAATTCTCAACATAATAACTAGTAGCTTCCAGACATGTTCCCCATCTAGTTATTACTGGAGTGGGAGGCAGTGACAGAGATGGAAATTTTTCCCTGAAAAGAGCTACTCTCAATGGTGCTTTTCTGAAAACTTTTTTAAAAGCTGATACAAGTCTATCAACTTCCGGAAAAGTGTCTCTGATATATTCACAGATTCAGTGGAGAGCATGTGCTACACAAGTAATATGCAGCATATTAGGATATGTTTTCTTTAATAGTCTGCCTGTTTTTAACATATACGCAGCACTATCACTGACAAATAAAAGTATTTTTTCATTGTACGTGGCGTCCGAATGAAGCATTTTTTGCATATTCTCCTTAATGGTTTCAGCAACTGTTTCCGCATCAACTCTATTTATAACACTTGTTGCTATTACATATGAGTTATAGGGAATAGTTGGATGTAGTACACCAGCTACAACATTTACCACACAGCGTCCTAACATATCCACCGTTTCGTCGGCGCTTATCCATATGTATTGATTTAAAAGATGGCTTCTAATGCGTTCTACTGTTCTTGTATAGAACCTAGAAACATAATATTTGCGTAAAGTTGATTCATCAGGAACATTTCGACCAGTATATTTTTTCAGAAATGTCTTCAAAATTGGATTGTTCAATTTAAATAATGGAATATTAGCTGCCATAAAAGTTTCACAGAGTTCTTCGTTCAAATTGTCAGATTCCAACGGGTTCAATTTTTTTTCGTTGTTGCTTAAATGAAAAGAAAAGGAATGTACGTGCTATTTCTCTTACGAAATACGATAAACTTATTTATTTTATCTACGTACACGACACCACTGAAAACACTATATTCTCCGAATACAGTAGCTGGGTTGCCCATTGTTATCGCTGCGAGACCAGGTGGCCGAGTAAGTCAAACAAATACTTCATTGAATTACGCCGGGATGTACTGAGCGACGTTATACACAATTCCAATTGCCGATTGCGTTTTATGGAAATTGCATCCGTTCTCTAATTATATTAGTTCAATGTACAAAGAAGTTATTCAGGAAATAAAAAATATTATTGGAAATAATTGTATATGGATATGTGTAGACGAAGTAACAGATGTATGAGATGTATGTGGACCATGGATGTTGTGTATATGGATTGCCTATGATTGACCAAAAATTCAAGAAGTCTCTTTTAATAATAATAATTTCTCCTTAAATATTTCATCTGTTACGCTTTTTAAAAATAGATATGACGAGTACAATTACAAGACAGCACAAACAGTAGAATTTTCTTACGGTTAATTATGTAATATAATAAAATGCTGTTAACATATTGCTGTGATATTTCGCCTTAATATAAATTAAGAAAATTAAGTGTAGAAAAATAAGAGTCAAAACGGGTTGTGCTTTGGGTGCATCTATATATTACGTGATATAATATCGAATTCGATGTATAATGTCAGATTGTAGGTTATGATATGATTTGATATTTATAATCTAATTTAGGAAAAACTCATGCTAATGTACCATGTATTTAAAAAAAAGGAATATTTAACAATTATTTTTAGCATATTAGTTCCAGTATTTGTCATGAAACTTGCTGATATGTTATGTGAAATTCAATTTTTAAAGTTATGATATTAACAATATATGGTTAATATATAATATAAGCCATATAATTTATAAGATAAGGGATCCAATATTAACAACATTCAAAGCTAAATAGACACCTGTAGCGAATGTGAGTGATATGTTTGAAATGCAATATGACAATAAACATTGCTTACGTTTGTAAATTCGGAGGCGATGAATTTAATCAAATAAAATAAACCTAGCAGGTTACCAATAAGCGTTCCATTACAGGAAATTAAGCTTCAAAGTATACAATAATGAATATAAACACATTATATGGTATAGGAGCTGTAAGAAAAGAATGGATATAAATTGTAAACAAACCTAGTTGTCAAACAAAACATGTAAAAATGAGAGGATGGAAATGAAACATATCTAATACACAAAAACCTTCCAGAGGACGACATGTAAAACAAAGAAAATAAATAACCGTTTATAATACAATATTTTTGAATCTCAAAAACCATGATAAACAGCCAATCAAAATTGTATAATGAGTCTTATTAATACTCATTTGTGATTGGACGCAAGAAGCAAACATTGAAAACGATTTAACTAAGAAAATAATTCATTACAACAAGAGGAAGTAGAATATACAGAAAATGAAGGTAAGGATATCATCGGAAATGCATTTTTGTTCGATAGGATACCATACGAGGGTTGGAATGTAAGAAGTGTCCGAAAATGAAGGAAAATTAGAATTACATACAGTCAGCGGACGAGAAAAACTGGCGTTTTTCAAAAAGTTGTAGAGAGCACGAATTTATACAAGGGAATAAAATGACATAAAAGTGGATTCTAACGTGAGCTACGGTTTGAATAGTCATAAAATTTATTTAAAAAGATCAAGCATTTTATTTTATATAATCTACGATAATAATTTTCAAGCACTTTTAATTTTGATTATTATAGCATCTCATTATATTTTCTTTTGTGCAATTTCTTATTAATTCATAATTATATTTGAATTAATTCAATTAAAACACGTATCACGAAAAATTTGAAAACATGTATGAGGAAGCGTAAGTAAACGGCTCACAATAGTTTGAAGTCTATAAAATTCAAATCAAAACTTTGATGCATATATGGATGATTAGTTTAGACTAATTAATAGTAAATTCAATTTTGGAACATAAGTGAGTAAAATATTGAATCGATTCTGCCTTTACTTGATGTAAATCCATATCTAATGATAAAAACACACACAATGTTGTATTAGATTTACACTTTATTATAAAGTGTAAATCTAATACAACATTGTGTGTGTTTTCATCATTTCATAAGTGAGTAACATAACATAACTGAGTAACTGCGTAGGAACTTGATTTCCACAAATGATATTAGTGAATGTACATAATTAAATTTATGATCAAATATTCAGAGAATATTATGAAATAAACTATGTACAGTGTGGAGATAAACGTTTTGTATGACAGGGGCTAGACTTCCTCAAAACAAACGTTCAATAACACACATTCTTTAGAATATATACCAGTAGAATCAAAAAAGTCCATATAAAAGTTTATTGCTTACAAGAGTCAAATCGAACATCTTGAGGCATAGCTTGGGTTTGGAGGGTTCAGATCCCCTAAGTTAAGTGAAATACTTAAGTGTGGTATTTTAAAGATTTATTAAAAATCTGGGAAAGACTTCAAATCTATATGTGTTCCTAACAATTCTCACAAAACGTTACAATGGTAATTAGGTTTTGGTTAAACGATGAGATATTTTAAGATTTAGGATACATAATCTGTAAATATACGAATATATACAATAAAAGAATTTAAAATATAACTCTCAGAAACACAAACAAATATCAAGAGTCGAGATATACGAGTATGTGTACAAATATGTACTCCAATATAATTGAGTAAAACTCATTAAAATGTAAATGTTAAATGTATTTTTATAAAATAGATATATTTTTGTCTTCGCGGAGGTATTTAAACATTTCTAAAAATTCAAGGATCCTCTTATATATATATGTATATATATATATATATATATATATATATATATATGTACATATATATATATATATATATATATATATATATATATATATATATATATGTATATATATATATATATATATATATATATATATATATAATGTTTTCGTGACCTTGGTATGATATGGTAAATTCAATCAGTCGGCGATTAAAGGTCTGGTTTACTTCAAAGTATATTTATTTAAAACAACCCTACATGTTTCGGCAATGATACCTTTATCAAGGATATATCCTTGATAAAGGCATCATTGCCGAAGTAAACCAGACCTTTAATCGCCGACTGATTGAATTTACCATATCATACCAAGGTCACGAAAATATTATATATATATATATATATATTAAAAATAATACTAGATTTTTATTGGTTTTAGCGACCTTTTATTGAATTTTGATGTTGTTTACGACGTTTCGACTTTTATCAATTCAGTCTTTTTCAAGCATATTTTTTTGTTTGGTTTTGGTTTTAACAAGGGTGCATTGTGTGTATCACATGTGTTATATCCGCACAAGCAAGATCGTTCGTTAAGAAAATTGGTCCCGGATGTCTAACACATGTGATACACACAATGCACCCTTGTTAAAACCAAAACCAAACAAAAAAATATGCTTGAAAAAGACTGAATTGATAAAAGTCGAAACGTCGTAAACAACATCAAAATTCAATAAAAGGTCGCTAAAACCAATAAAAATCTAGTATTATTTTTAATATTAAGACACGGCCAATAAAAGAAAAAAGAAAAACAAAATTCTTTAAACACTAAATATATATATATATATATATATATATATATACCGGCAAAAAAAACCGGCCACCTCATCATATTTTATATTTCTCCTTGTATATTCATTGTAAAGGTGTGATATCGTAATCATGCCTTTTACTTTTTGTCGTGAATGATCGGAGTTTATGTTTTTCGAAAAAGGTCTCTTAATTTATTCCCATTACCTGAAAATATCGGAAGATAACAGTCTCTTGCAAAAAATGCATGTTCATAGCTTTTGTAAAGTTTACCATTATACACAGCTTCTTTTGAATAAACGAAGTTTGCATGTGTCAGATAATTATATTGAGTCTATTTAACAGTTGTGAATTAATATTGTCCTTTCAACATGGTACTAACTACTGCGGACGTGGGTCGAATTGTTGCTTTAATTGAGGATGGTCGAGTCAGGGCTACGTATCACGCACGTTAAGAATACCTCAAACTACAGTTCAAGATGTTTAAAATCGCTACATAGAGACACGTAGTTTTATTAGGCGACAAGAAGAAGAAAATCAACAACTGTTGTTGATGATCGTTTCATCGTGTTGAATATTTGAAGAAATCGCAGATCTACTGCTGTTTCTCTTCGACATAATTTAAAAATGGTACGTGGAGTCGTTCTAAGTGAAAGAATGATAAGAAGGAGGCTTGTAGAACATGGACTTCATTCCCGTGGGCCGGCAACGTGACCACAGTTACTTTTGCGGCATCAGTAAGTGCGACTTAGATTTACACGAAAACATATTAACTGGACCGTACAGCAATGGACTAATGTTCTTTTTACTGATGAATCGAGGTTTTATTTACGGCCATCCGATGGTCGCGAACGGGTGTATAGACGGAAAAATGAAAGGTTTATAAACTGTACAATATCAGAAAGAGTCTCATTCAATTGAGGTTCCATTATGCTTTAGACCGGTATCTGCCATGAAAGACACACAAATCTTGTTTTTGTTGAAAATGGAGCTCTAAACGCTCACCGCTACATAAAGGATATTCGTGTTCATGCACGATTATGCAGCAAGGCCCTATGTAGCAAACGTAGTGAATGAATATCTGGATCAGGTCGGGATACGGCTTTTAGATTGGCCTGCATACTGCCCGGACCTAAATCCAATTGAACATCTTTGGGATCAACTTCAAAGAGCCACTTGTCATCGTCGTGTTCTACCAGATACCTACGTATCGCGCTACAAGAGGAATATGAAGCAATTACTCAAGAAAAGATTTTAAATTTAACGAATTCGATGCTGCGTCGACTTCGCGCCATCATTTCGGCAAGAGGAGGCCATACATGATACTAAACTTACTTAAGTAATATGATATGTTTCATTATTTTATTTAATTGTTGTTGCTTTAAGTCACACACCCGTTAAGAATTAAAGCAAAATTTTTCTATCATGGCTTTATTCATTTATTTTTGTTAGTTAACTTTGACTTTGTATCTATTGCTGATGGTAGAAACAACATCATACTTAATAATGCTGCTACTATACCATTATGTGAAAAACCAATATCACTAATCAATAAAACATTAAGCTTATATATATAGTAAATCAATTGAATTTGTTGGCGATTTAAGGTCTGGTTTTACTTCAAAATGTATATACTTAAAACAATCCTACATGTTTCGGCAAATGATGCCCTTTTCAAGGCATATAAAATATAAATGACAGTATATTAATGTCATACTTATACATTTGTAGTTGCTATGGATAAAATTATTCAAAGATACATTCCAATTTAATAATAATAAATCATGCCTTAGTATTCTAAAATAGATATACAACAAAAACAGAGAAACGCAAGACATGAGTTATTATTACGTATGCGCCCGTGGAACGACTAAAGATGTTAAGCTGTCGGCATTCGCCTTAAACGAGAAGGAAAACCACAAAAACCTACTCGGACAGCCAGACAGGGATCAAAATACGGAACTGTCAGCAAATGTATAGATTTTTAAATAACATAAGATATATAATTATATAACAGCAACATATATTATGATGGTAAATTGCAGATCGTTACATAATTAAGTTGTAGTATATACTGCTTAATTTTTTTATATCACTTCTGTTGTTAATTGAATTTTTTTCCTGTTTAATACTAATCATTTCTTTAATTTCCCTTTTCATTGTGTGTTGTTCTTTATCAATTATCTGTGTTTTCAAAATCGAAATGGTGATCGCGTTGTAGTTTGTGTGTAGAGAAAGCAGTTTTGTCTGTTTTAGAGTATTTGTGAGCTTGTATTCTTTTGTATAAATATTGTTTAGTTCGGCCTATGTAGTAACTATTGCAATCGCGACATGGTATTTTATAGATGACATGTGTTTCTCGATTTTTTTCTATTTTAGGTTTAAGTTTCGAAAATAAATGTTTATTAGTATTACTAAGTTTATATGTTGTAGCTATATCATATTTAAAATTCGTTTTGAAACACGTTGTATAATAATAGACCCTGATTTTTATATTTCTTATAAGTTTTGTTACGGACCATTTCTGATTATTTAGGGTATTAATCTTTCCTGTAGACATATTAATTGTTGATGCTTCCGAGAAAAGAAAGTATCGCTGTCGGCAAACCCAACAAAACCATAAATTGAAATATACGCTGCCTAGAATATAGTATGTAGTAGCAATTATGGGTTATCTAATAAACTAATAACATTGATTAGGCAAATAGCTTTATTAATCATACGTTACCTACAGTACGTATGAAATTAGTTATTCTCACAAGCGAGTGGCTCATTACGTCCTATTAAATATATTATATTTAACATAGTAATGTAATATATTAATAACATACCGAATATCTTATACATTTACTTATTTTGATTAAAAAAATTATTCTTTGTCGGGCTATATTCCGAAATGTGGCGTGCGCGCCTCCAAGAATGAGCCGGGGGTGAAGAAATAATAATATCAAATATTAAATACAAAAACAATATTATATATATATATATATATATATATATATATAATATATATATACCGTGCCTTTTATTAAATTATTTTTGGAACTGTGACAATGAAAAATATTAATGATATTTTTAAGTAAAATTTTGGCAATTAATTTATTCATTTTTAAATTAGAAATTTAATTTTATGCCTTTATTTTCTAAATGTAGATTTTAAAAATCATTATTAAATGTACGGTTTTCTGCTATTTAATTATTAGGAAAAGTGGAATCTTGTTTGTTATTTTTAAGCCAAGAACAATGTTCAGCAATACGTTTCTCAAATGGCTGACCAATATATAACTTACCGGATTCACACGTTAACTTATACACTCCAGATTTCTTATTTTTATCTGTTCTATCTCTATTGGTTTTAATTTATAAAATTATAATAGATTATTATTTGTTTTGTTTCAATATTTAAAATATAAACATACACTGAAAAACATAATGAGGATGTTTCAAAGTATTTGAAGAAACTTAATATAAATACGGTTTTCAAAACAAATAATAATGTATTCAAATACATTGGAAACAATATACGAAGGCAATTCAATATACTATTGTTCGCGACAACCTTAAATTTAGTAAAGTTAGCAACAGGTGGGTTTCAAAACAGCTTTCCACGAAACAACAGCAGAAACGACTTGCATTTTGCAGAGAACAGCAGCTTCGCTACGAGTATGAAGGCGATGACTTCTGGTGACGCATCATAACAACTGATGAGATCTGGGTACATTATTATATCCCAGAATGCAAGAATGTTAGCATGGAATTGTGATACTCAAGCTCACCTCCGCCCAAAAAATTCAAAACACAACCATCAGCTACCAAAATTATGGCGATTGCAATCTGGAGCGCTGTTAGACCAATTTACATCGAGTTTCTTGAAGAAAGAAATCCGATTAATTCAGCTTATTACATTACAGTGAGCTTCTTGAAGGGTACACTATAGTTAGGAATAAACTGATAATAAGTAAATGGACGCTACTCTTTATATGTGTAAAGCCTGAGTTAATTTCAAAATATAGTTTCCTAATTTAATTCATACTACTTGTCTGTCTCATGGCATTAATGGAGTTGCTGAAGAAATCGGAAATCAATTTCCTCTTGTGAATAAATTAATTTCTAATGTAAAAAAAAATTTAAAAGCGCATTGTGGGTGCAACTGAACTCGTTGTAATAATTTCCCCGTTTACAATTACCTCCACAATCAGTAATCACTACGTGGGGAACATCGCTAAATGCCGCAATTTTTTAATAAAAAAATGATCGAAATAATACAAATTTTAGTTTAAAGTTCTGTGATGATTCAGATACTATAAAAAAACAAAGGAGTCTTAAAAGTCTTAAAAAATAATGTATGTAATACCAAATCAAATGTGAAATTAGAAACGAGAACTGCTTTTGTCTGACAATAAACAAATGCCATAATGCATTGTCAGGTATTACAGGAGCTGGAGAAATAGTTTTCAAAAGGCTAAACACAGTATTAGAAAAAATTCAAGGATTTAAAATTCTTATTCACTAATGCTATTTAAAACAATTTGTAATCGAAAAATAGGAAAAGCGCAGTTGTAATCATGTATGCAATTTTGATAAATCTTTTAAACTTGAAAAATATAAGTCTTTATTTATATCACCTTCTTCGGCAAGCTTACTTAAACATTTTCTTATTTCTTTGGGGAGAAATGCAGCATTCTTATATTTATTATAACAATGCTGGACGATTTGCGAATGCTGGGCATACTTAAATACTGTCGAACCGTCGAACTGTCTAGTACAATGCTGTACGTATGGTTACTCAAAGTTTACATAATATATAATTTTGTTACTCTTCATTTGTATAATACAAAGGTATTTTCAATAATATAAAATATTATTAAAAATCTGGTGTCAAGAATCCAAATGGACGGGCTGAATCCTGGTTTCGGTGACGATGCTTCGCCGATCGTGCCTTTTGATTACAGCTCGATTAATGAATGCACTCACCGCGCACAAGGTGTAAGTTTGTATACGCTTTATTGTTTATTCTTTGGTGAAAGGTTAGTTTCTGAATAAATGCAACTGATCGAAATATATTTATTTACACTAATTACACTTATTTTAAATATACAACAACTTAATCTATTTATCTTATGAGTATGAACTGTTGTGATACTTTGTGTCTTCTAATCAATTGCACACCCAACTATATTGCTATTCATCCTATTTTATATCATTTGGCACTCAAAAGTGGAGCAAAATTTTATAATACCGTAGAAAGTACACTAATAGAATACCTATAAACAACTTTTATATTAATTAAACGAATTGGCACTGTTTGAATGACTTTATGTTTGATGATATATAAAGTAAACTGACACTTAAATGGATCAACTGAATGTCTATGTTGAGACAAATTAACTCTCTGATGAGTGTTTTGATTACTCGTTAAATGAGGAGTTTACCCCGATAAAGTTATAAACGATAACGAACTTGTTTGTGTTAAACTTGTAGATAAGACTTCTGGTGTGAATTTTAATAATATTTTATATTATTAAAAATACCTTTGTATTAGACAAAACTGGTGGGGTTTACCTACTCATGTATGTTTCAATTATTCTGATACTCTTCATTTGTATATTTCATGTGTTTAAATAAAGTATGAAGACAATTAACAAATTATGAAATTCCTAAGAAACTAAATAATAAATTTTTATTACCTCTAATAGATTTATATATCAATAACCTAATAAAGAAATACTAGAATGATACATTTCTATACTTTATTTGGAAATAAATTATAGACATGTCAACTGCGCTCCTCTAATTTACTCATTCGTTTACAGAAAAGTGTTGTACATTAAAAGACATAAGTTCAAACTCAAGATATGTATATGAAAATACATATATCTACGCAAAATGACCATTCGATTATCATAACAATTTGTCAATTCGTAGTGAATTCCCGCGCGTTTTGCTTCCTGAAGCGTGTCCGGTCGCAGGTGGCTGTGAAAACTGTGGGAAAACATTACAGGTGTGCCACCCACCACACATATTACTTGCTGTCTGACCGTAGTGTATTTATTCATGTGAATTGGGACAATAATAATATAGACAATGTAGTAATCTACTTGCACGAATTATTATTAAAATTCAAATGTAAATACTTAGTTTAGGCAGACGTAGCTAACTAATATTTTTTCTAAAAAAATTGTTTCAATATTTGTAATACAATCATAAGAAAATTTTCGAGGGAAACAACACGTTTAATGTACAGTAGTATTTTTACTCGAGTAAAATTCCAAAAACTGTAAAATATACATTTACAAATGGCAAATCTGAATTCAATTGGCAATTATTTGACATTTCTAAATTAGATTTTTGTTTGTTGTCGTATGTAATTTATTAATGGATTCTACCAATACGACCTCATTTCTTGCCATACGAATCTTGTAGATTTTCATTTACGCAGTTAATCAAAAGTGGCATATATATTTAATAGTTTCGGTTCGTTAGAGAACAGCATAAATTCCATTATAAGAACTCATTTACGTCAATGCTCAAGGTAGATATGTAAGTACCAAAGCTTTCACGTCCCATTATTTGCCAATTAATTCCGTCAAGGTTAGAATATCAAAAACACTGTGCAGAAACAATTGATTTTCTCGACACTCACTCCAAACTTTTTTCGCTTTATTCTTTTATCGGCATTCATCGTTGTTCGTTGGCCTGATTGCTTGAAAAACAACGCCCTGTTTGTCCGCTCAGCTTCGACGATAAATTTGTCGACCTCTCGTCACAATGGTTGACTATGAGTCAGCATCGCGAGCCGGGTTTCATGTTGTTCATGCTCTCCGTACAATCAAGAGTATGTACGGCACGGTTTTGCTTGTCTGCAGTTCAAAGGTCATCGTTATAGGCGTGTATTGTTGGTCTCCTCCAATCAGAATTATCGTTCCTCACTTAAGACGGTTGGGTTAAGTCGTTTTATTCGTTCCCCTCAAATCGTTTTCCACATCGTATTGTATCCAGAGATAGATTAGAATTGGAACAATTAGGAATTTTAATGGTAATAAACTTAAATATGTCTGTTGTTTAATACGTAAATAACTAATAACTATTATGTAGTTGTAAGCTAATTTTTCTAGGTAAAATACTTTCTCACATCAAGTTATTTTTATAAAATTAAAAATATTTTAGGCAGACATCCAAGAAAGCTCTCTAATCAAACTCGTCTTAAGATGGCTTTCGTATTAAACTAACATAAAATAGTTTTTTTTTTATGAAATGGACATAGTACTTTTCGCAAATTCTTAATAAAATTAATTTACAATTTTATACTATCTTTGAATATTAATTTAACAAAATTGACAATAAGCAAAAATAATGTTTGTGCTTATAACGTAAGGAAGAATGATAATGAAATGTATACCTATTGTATGTATTATATGTATACTTTTCCTCTCCTTTAAGGTATTTTCTAAAGAAACTAGTAATTTTCTTTCTGTTTTTAATTTTCATCAATGAGGTTCTAGGATTTGCAGAATGTGAGAAATTAATATTTGCCGATGTTACAGTACAATCTGAGCAAGATACTGATTGGTGTGTAATGAAAGACTAAATTTAAATATGTATTTGTAAATGTACAGTTGCCACGTACACTGAGAATAATGTAGTTCTATAGAGAACAAAATATTTTTTAGTAAATATATTGTAAAAATATACGCTACAATTATAGTTCGGTAAACTAAAACAAGTATTAAATTCAACTAGAATAAAAGCACTAGAAAGAATTTTTTGTAGTTTAATATTGTGGTAGTAAAAATAACATAAACCATTATTTGTTGTATGAAGAAGAATATACATCCAACCTTTGTGGAGGAAGATTATTAAAATCGAAACAATTTATAATGTTAGTTAGAAATACCTAATACGACGCTGTAGTAAAAAATGCTTTTTATTTGATTTTTAGGGACCGGACACGAGAGGCCGATGACTCATCACTCACGGGCATACTATTGAAAATTTGTATTTTTAAAGAGTTTTTAATTGTATTTATATAATTGGAAAACAAACGGGTGGTGATCTATAAAATACGAAATACATTCCTATTTGTTCATTTTGTAGTTCAAGTTCAGTAATATTAACTAGCAATACTTTCTCAAGGTTGTCTTCTCTAAAATTTGTTCTCTTTGCATGAAATACATCCTTGAAGATGGAAAACGTCCTCTCTACATCGCAGCTGGTTATAGGTGCATACTGGAAATATTCCTTTATTTCAGCGTATTTAGCAGTTAGATTTTGGGCATTGTCACCATACACAATTGCCGCAAAGTTATGAAATCTGGATTTCTATTAAAAACTGCGAAGCCCACATCCGATGTCACTTGAAATATTTTTCTAATTATTAATCCATCATTTAATTTGAGATTTTGATTTTCAAAATAAGTGATTAGTTTTGGCAAATTTCCAAAGTGTTCCTGAAGAAAGTACAACTGATTTTTTAAATTTGTATTAGTTCCTTGCACTCAAAAATACTTCGAGCCACGTCATTTAAACATGTAACGAAATTTTGTAAACTAACGAAATTCTCTGCACAAAAACTAGTGGCTTCCAACCATGTTCCTCATCTAGTTATTACTGGAGAGGGAGGCAGTGACAAAGATGGAGGTTTTTATTTGTAAAGAGCTACTCTCGATTGTGCTTTTCTGAAAACTTTCTTAAAAACGGATACAAGTCTATCAACTTCCGAAAAGATGTCTCTGATATATTCATAGGTTTCTGTGGAGAGCATGTGTTACACAAGTAATGATATGTTTCTTTAATAGTTTGCCTGTTTTTAACATATATGCAGCACTGTCACTAACAAATAAAAGTATTTTTTGTAGCTGTCGTCCGAATGAAGCAGTTGGTGCATTTTCTTGAAATTGTTTTAGCAACTGTTTCCGCATCAACTGTATTTATAACTTTTGCTGCTATTACATATGCACTATATGGAATAGTTGGATGTAGTACACCAGATACAACATTTACCACACAGCGTCCTAATATATCGACAATTTCGTCGGCACTTATGTCACGTTTTACGTACAATTTGTTGGAATTTTTTTAAGATATTTTATAGACTTTGCAATAATTTCGGAATCACTGGCAATGGACATACAATCAGTTTTACCCTAAATCCAACTCGCCATTGTTTCACAATGCCATTCTCGACGTTGTTCCATATTATATCTGAAAAACTAACTTAATCAATGTTCTAGATCTAAATAAATGAAAATTAAAAATGTATGCGTAAGTTATTGAAACTGAACGAAATCCACTGGACACTTACGTCAAAATAATTGGGAGAAGTAGATTCGATAAAACGATATTAAATAGGATCTATTACAAAAATTACGAAGTATGTAATTAACAGTTAAAACAATGAAAAAAGAAACTAATTCACCGTACTTTATTTATCTTACGAAATATAAACTAATAAATAAAATATATTATAAAAACTCCCCACGCTTGTATCTACGGTCATGAAGAAAGGAATTTAACTGTAATATTGAAGTAATTGCGTCACAATTCATCGACAAAAAAACAGATGTGCGGTTAGCCGAATGAATAGTGCTATTCAATAACTGCGTGTTGTACTTAGCGATGTTATAGGATATTTATATGGTCCATCGTCATTTCAGTCTGATGCGTCCGATCTCTATTATTATACATTGTACCATTTTTACATCATCAACTATTCCTACGGCGATGAGTAAATCAGAGGTAGCGGCGTAATTTCAACAAAAAACAAAGAATAATTCAATTCAGACACCATAATACAGCCGCGTAGTTAGGGCAACTGTATTCTAATTGACATAGTCAAATAGGCCTTACCACGGTCAGTTCCTGGAAGGATTGCCAGGAAGAAAGTGGCACTCCGGTTCGGTGAGTTCGGCTCCTCGATACCGAAAGATAAAAGAGGCAGGGTACTCCAACCCATTATCTGTCATTATCAAATATCCGGATACATTTAAAAAAAATTTAAATTAAATTATTAATTTAATACCTAGGGACTTAGGTATTAATTTTGAGCGAGGTTTTTTTTTAATAATCATATCAGCCAAGTAGTTAAAATGTTCCAAATATACGGATTTCGTTACCGCAATTGACGAGATTTTCAGAACAACATTACCTTAATTCTTTATTTAATTCGCTAATTGAATCTAAACTAAATTTAATTGAATCAGTTCAAGGAAAGATTTTAAAATTTTTGTGCTCGGTCTTTATTCAGTAAGAGGTACATCAGTTACTACTTTTAACAGTTTAATACCATTAGAAAAATAGTAGTAATTAAATTTATTATCTCCTTGCTAAATCACCGAGTTGTGGCTATAAAATAACGAAACACATGCTACTACAAGCAAAGGACGCATGCGCCAAAGTCCTTCCTCCCGTGTCTGTAGACATAAAAGTCTGGCCTTCGGTTGTATATTTAGAGACTTATCTGTTATTAAAGGATGTATATGGCCATGAATGTTTATCACGCGCGGGTATATTTGAGTAGTTTCAGCGTTTCCAAAATGGTCGAGAAATCGTCAAAGATGACACACGCCCTTCCATGTCAAAAATGGATGAAAATATTGAAAATTTATTAATGAAAATGTTGGCGTTGATGAATTTACGATACATACTAGGGAGAATACATAGAGGGGGACACTCTTCCCATGTTATTTAAATGTATTTTTTCAGATCCACCTTACAATAACAACGATAAAACTGCCGCCGGACAAAAATGAACTCTTTCAATATAAGGTTGTGAATAGTATAATATCGAAATTATTACAAGCTTGGAAAAAAAAACATCTTAATTAGACGCTTGAAAAAAAAAAAATATATAATACACGGCAGCGACAGCTTATTAATTGCTTCGCACACATTCTACTCCCTCGGCAGTGAACTATATGCTTGGCTATAATATGAGCTTTCTCTGACTGGTCTATAATATACTATTATCTTCAAACGTAACATAAAGTATCACTTTTACGCTTAATGATATAATCTACTATTATAAGTCTAATAATAATAATAATAATAATAATAATAATACTAAACAGAGACCGAAGGTTTCGTCTCAGCAATACAAGATCGAGTAATGGTTACAATAAATTATAGAAAATAAATTATTAAGAATAAACATTCAGAAAGATAGTTACAGGAGATGCAATTTAAACCCTGAAACCATAGACCATGTTACTGCAGGATGTAAAAGACTAGCAGGAACAGAATAAAGCAGTAGACATAAAAATGCAAGTAAAATACTACACCAAGGAAAAGCACCTCATTGGTGACATATCTACATCCTGCTATACACCTACGACAATTCTTGAAAACCAGAGATACAAACTCTGTCGGGATATCACAATTGGAATATCAATTCCAGCAAATAGATCAGACATCGTACTTCAAAATAAAGTAGAACACGTCACATACTTAATAGACATCTCTGTACCAGCAGACAATAACATTAACAGCAAACACTCATACAAATTTGAAAAATACACTACACTGAACATAGAACTTCAGCGTATCTGGAAACAGAAAAACTTATATAGTAAGTTTCATTATACCAGTTAATAGAATAACACTCGATTAGTTCTCAGATGGTCTCAAATCATTAAAATTACAATCCAAAGTCCACGAATTAATGCAGCGTTAAAATACTGATTTTCGTTCGTAAATTTTTACAAATACAATAAATTCAAATCGTTGACTAAACCCCCCGTTAGAGATAGAGTTTAAATATATAGCTATTTAGAAAATGTTCGAAAAATGTATGGTCTTTTATACTTTAGAAAATTAAAATGGAAAATGAGTAACTTAAATATTTTCAAAGTTCTCATTTTCAGGCTTGAAAACAATAAAATATTGTTTATTATTAAATACCCGTTCAGGGGTACTAAATGGACTAATTATTTGTAAGAGAAATGAAATGTTCCATTTCTTTAAAAGAACCAATTTGATTTTAAAAATCAGAAACATAGAAATATAATGCCACACGTAATGTTTTCCACGTTACGTTCTAACCATTTCTAATTATTCTTCACATCTACTCTCAATTTTATAACATTTTTCATTGCTTTTGATATTGTAATTAAATACATATTGATTTTATATTAACATTGCGATTTCAAAGATGCATTAAGATATTTTTCAAAATTTTGGTGAGGGTTTATATCATTTAATAGCGGATAATTAAGAAGCCAGTTACGCAATATTACCAAAACGCCAACATTATATTATCTATCCATTTACATTTAAATACTTCAGAAATAGGCAATAAGTGTGCTAATAGTAATGAATTATTAAAAGCCACCTGCACACTCCAAACTCTTCTACAGTTTAATTCCCACGGTCTGCAATATATCTGCTTAATACAAGAATAGAAAGAAAAGTATATATTATGTGTATGTCCATACGCATATACAGATAAATGATGGTCCGTTGGGCCTGTTGGTTAGCGTGCCTGCTTGTAATGAAGGATGGTCACACATACACAATACACCTAAATGTATAGGTACAGAAACAAGACTCACACGTGTCGGTTGTACGGCCACCATGTTCGGTAATGATGCGTAAACGTAAAACAAGGCAATTATAAAACTGTCACGGTTCAATGTTTTAATGGGCGACGTGTTATTTTAGTTGCTGCTAAAATCATTGTTCTTGTTATTAAACGTTTTTCATAAACACCATGGAGATGTGCAACACATTTTAATTAGATTAACATATAAATTATATTATTTCTATACACTGAAAATAGAAGCAAGTACCATTATATTTTGTTACAAGTGGAAACAATTATTATATGGTAGCACATTCGGGAGTAGACACAGCGTCGGAGTGGAAGGGACTTGGGTTGCACGCGCATCTATGTATACATAACACATGCGCGTGCAACCCAAACCCCTTCCACTCAGACGCTGCGTTTACTCCCGAATGTGCATTCTTAATTATTGTTATTATGAATATAGTCTTTTCTACGATATAACGACCCGACTAAAGGATTAAAACTGTAAAATTTATTACGGTATTACTGTTGCTATATCGTACACAAAAGGAATCGATAGCCAACCAGGCCCGTATTAAAACAAAATTACACAATGCCCATGTATTATATATTTATACAAAAATATAAAACTAAATATTTATATACAAATAAAATGAATATACTAAAAGTCTTCGGAGTTGTCAGAATCGTCATAGTCAGTGCTATCACTTTGATTTTCACTAAAGCGTATTATAAATTGTGGAGTTAAATCTAGATGCTGTAAATAGTCATTTTCGAAACCGATAACATACTACTACCGATACTATCTTCGATTGACACAAGGTTTTCGTTCGGTGTCGTATCATCTTCGCGTTCTTCGTTTACGTCCCACGGTCTCATTTTTACACAGAGCACACAGATATATACACAGACTTACTCCAAATGAGAAGTGATGAGAAGTAAACGTATCTCAACTCTCAACTAAATCATTCTATACCGTTTTCGTATATAAAATGGAATTTCACCCCTCTACATGCATTTATTTCAAAACAATACATATATTTAGTAAGTAATTCTAAAAGATAACTGAATCTTTGTAAATCTAAATATTGTTCTTCTATTAATATCCAATTAATACCTCGAATTTAGAACACTAATATTTAAGTTATACCTAAGTTATACCTAAGTACTTCTGTAACCTCAATTTCAAATTAAACAGTTTCTTCAAATGGAGTTAAATAGGTGGAATTATCCATTTAGGCAAAAATTCTATTTATTGTTGATACAAAATCAACAAACTAAACTATGCTAAAAGTAGATTAAGTACGTTACCTCCCGCGGTGCGCAGGTACTTGGGTGTAATGGATTTTACGGTTTTAAATTCTTTAGTCGGGTCGCTATATCGTAGAAAAGACTATACCATAATGCTCGTTGTGAAAGTTATGGTAGGTTCATAGAAATGGATATTTGCTATGCTATAAGTTAATACAAGACCTGCTAAAAATATTTCTGGAAACGATATAAAAAGCACATACAATTTAGTAAACGACTTTATGGTTTTTCAAAGTATTCGCTTTTGACATCGATACACTCAACCAACTTGCAAGGTATTTTTCTACTCTGAAGCTGAAACTTCAGAAACCAGTGTTCGAAATCTTTCAACGCTGTTTCAGGGGATGAAACTCGCTTACCACGCATTTTCTTTTTGCAGTTTTAGAGCAAATAGAAATCAGAAGGTGATAAATCAGGTAAATACGGACAATTAGTCATTTATTTAACATTTTTGCTGGGTAACAAATTAACGATTTGATATGCTGAGTGATAGGTCGCGTTATCATGATGAAGAATAATACGCCGATTTTTATTATTTATTCTTATTTCATCAATGATTTCTGGCAAACAAATTGTTATATACCAACCAACCATTCACATCAGATAACAAGTAATAATTTCCTTCGCAGCAATGCGTGAACGAAAAACTTTTGGTTTTATAGGTATTGGTTTGCTTTGAAAACCCAAATGGTAGATTGTTGTTTAATTTCAGAATTATACAAATAAATCAAAAATTTTCTTACAAGAAATGATGCTGCAGACTAAATTTGAAGGACCTCTGTTGAATGACATGGCCCGTTTTCAAGTTTCTGTCAAATTGTATGAAATCCAACCACTTCAAAGCTTCCATACGTTGAAATATTAATGCAAAGTCGTATTTATTGTTTTCAGGCCAATCTCCAAATAACCTTCGATCTCACGGTATGTGACATATCGATCACGTTTAATCATTTCACGAACATTAGTGTATCAACATTAGCGTCAACAACAGAAGTCGATCGACTACCAATACGAAATTCGTCCCTAAAAACGGTGCGTCCACGCTGATATTAGACAAACCAACTGTAAGGACTACTCTTGGATAGTGCTTCATCCCCAAAAGCCAAAAAAAGTCGATCGAAACATTGTTTCCATGTTAAACCACATTTGAAATCATAAAAAAATCATACCTCGAAAATTTTCACGCGGAAGTCCTATTTTTACACAAAGATAATTCCTTGTTAATGCTGTGTAAACAAAATTAATCTATTTAACTGAATTATTGGTAAGAAATATTATATGACAAAAATGCGAACACAACTAGATTCCAGAAATTTTCTCAACTGCACTCGTAATATTTGACTTAAGTAATTTATAAAACATCGATTTTGTACAGATCACAAACTAAAATGTAAGAAATATCGTTATATATATTATATATCCATAAAACAAATGAAGATTGCTCTCCAAAAAAAAAAGATACAGCGGTCTTAACGAGAAGCTATCGAGAGCTATTGTAAAACATTTCCTCTTCGAAGATGATCAAAATAGTGTATAAATAATGTTCAATACAAATGTTTTTTATGTAATTTTTATCTATATTTGTGAATACTTGAAATGTTTTTTTCTTAAATTCTTTTGAGCAATTCGTTTGTGCAATTTTTTTTAATAGAAGCGTTTTAATTTTGAATACCATTCAATAGAAATTTCTTCTCTTTGCAATAGTATTAAAAAAAATAATTTATTTTAAAAACATTTTTTCAAAAAACGCCCGTTCAAATATTTAATAAAGTTACCTGGCAATATCGTATCATTAAAAAAGTTTAATAACTAAGTAAATTAAATTAAGTGTTCAATGACCCAATCGATTTACAAAACCCCGAAGGGAATTCTCTAAAAATTCAATTTCTTGTATCGTTTTAGTAATTCGGGTTTCCAAAATCTTCAATGTCATCGCGCTTAACTCTGAAAACTTTGTGTTTTATATATCCTTCCGAAAAATATCTAAAAAGCTTAAATCAGGCGAACGGGCTAGCCACAAAATGTCTAAACATTATCCAGAAATTGACAAACATATAAACCATAATGCGGTAGGGCGCCATCTTGCTGTAACCAGACTTTGTTATTGGTAAGGTATTAGTTGTTTTCTCGTGGATCCAGCGTAGCACAAGCACGCATAATTTCATTTTGCAGTAAGCACAAATTCAAAGTCTAAGTTAAATTGCCATAGATCAAAAGGGCATCGATAATACGACCTCCTAGGATGCTAACCCAGCATTAACCTTTTAGAGATACGGTATATGATGCTCCGAAAGGCAAACACGATTTTCCTATGACCAGTATCTGCAGTTATGTCTGTTTACTTCACTGGTAAGGCAAAAATGGTTTCCTCAAAGAAATGAATAGTTTTGACAAAATCTTCATTATTATTGCAAATATTTGACATTTCTTCACAAAATTGTAGTTTTTTTATTAAAATCATCTTACTTCGAATCGCAATTGTACCTTATACTGAGAAATAACTGAAATATTGAGATTGGCAACTAATGTATTGGTTGATAAATGGGGATCCTTAAATACAGCCAATAAAACAACCAGTTTTTTTTATTATCACACTTCGCTGGTGTTAGATCTACCACCCCTTGGCAAATCTTTAATGCTACCTATTTATTCAAAGCGTTTTAAGGTTTTACCAACAACGGATTTAGAAATTGGATTTCTAAATCCGTCTATCTTGCCTCGTGCCTTAAACACTTGAACCGGCGTTTTCTTGAATTTTACAAAAATATTTTAAAGAATTCTCTTCGGAGTTTTGTAAACTAATTGAGTCATTGTTCAATTACAAATGCAGAACAATTTGAACTTTACCAGCGCTTCATGTGCTATATGTTGTAGTACATGAATATATGGACAGTTATCATAGTGCGAGGTTGTTTATAGACGAATTTACGAATACCTGTAGGTGTAATTTGAACGGAAAGCATTTTATTTTAATTTCCATTTATTTAGATCTAGAACATTGTTTAAGTTACTTTTTCAGATATGATATGGAACAACGTCGAGAATGGCATCGTGAAACAATGTTGGAAACGAGTTGGATTAAGGGTCAAACTGATTGTATGTCCATTGCCAGTGATTCCAACATGTATTGCTAAGTCTGCAAAATATCGTCAAAAAATTTCAAGAAATCGCACGTAAAACGTCACTTAGCATCGCAAACACTTACACAGAAATTAGACCCGTTGTAATCTGTCAATTTTAACGAAGAACTATGTGAAACTTTAATGGCGGCAAACATTACATTAAATAAACTTAATAATCCCACCTTCAAAACATTTCTCCAAAAATATACTGGATGGAATGTTCCAGATGACTCCACCTTATGCAAATATTATGTTTCTAAGTGCTACACAAAAGCAGTAGAACGCATCAGAAGCCATCTTTCAAATCAGTACCTATGGATAAGTGCCTACGAAACTGTCGATATAGTAGGACGCTGTGTGTCAAATGTTGTAGCTGGTGTATTACATCCAACTATTCCATATAACGCATATATAATAGCAGCAAAAGTTATAAATGTAGTTGATCGGAAACAGTAGATACAACAATTTACGAGAATATGCACCAAATGCTTCATTCGAACGACATGTACAAAGAAAAAGTACTTTTATTTGTCAGTGACAGTGCTGCATATATGTTAAAAACAGGCAGACTATTAAAGTAAACATATCCTAAATATGCTGAATATTACTTGTGTAGCACATTCTCTCCACAGATTCTCTGAATATATCAGAGATACCTTTCCGGAAGTTGATAGACTTGTATCCGCTTTTAAAAAAGGTTTCAGAAAAGCACCATTGAGAGTAGCCCTTTACAGGGAAAAACTTCCATCTTTGCCACCGCCTCCCTGTCCAGTAACAACTAGATGGGGGGCATGGTTGGAAGCTACTAGTTTTTACACAGAAAATTTTGATAGTTTACAAAATTTCGTTACATGTTTAAATGACGATGCTCGAAGTATTTCTAAGTGCAAGGAACTAATACAAATTCCAAATTTAAAAAATCAATTGTACTTTTTCAGGAACACTTTGGAAATTTTCCAAAACTAATCACTTATTTTGAAAATCAAAATCTCAAATTAAATGATGGATTAACCACATTACATGTGGTTATTAATAATTTGAAAAATATTCCAAGTGACTTCGGATGTGGCCTTCGGCTGAAGTTAGACGTAGCTTTTAATAGAAATCCAGATTTAATAACATTGCGGCAATTGTGGGGACAATGACTCAAAATATAACTGCTAAATACGCTAAAATAAAAGAATATTTCCACTGTGCACCTATAACCAGTTGCGATGTAGAAAGGACGTTTTCTATTTACAAGAATGTATTTCATTCAAAGAGAACAAATTTTACAGAAGAGAACCTTAAGAAAGTATTGCTAATTAATATTAATACTCCTTTACTCAACATGAACTACAAAATGGACAAATAAAAATGTATTTCGTATTTTATAAATCATCACCCGTTTGTTTTCCATTTATCAGAGACCGGACACATCGGGCTGAAATGGACGTCATTACGACGGACGATATAAATAGTCCACAACATCTGTAAGCACATTACGTAGTTGTTCAATAGCACTATTCATTCGGTTAACTGCACATCTATTTTTTGTGTGCGGTTAACCGAATGAATAGTGCTATTCAATAACTGCGTGATGTACTTACTGATGTTGTAGACTATTTGTATCGTCCGTCGAAATGACGTCATTTCAGCCCGATGTGTCCAGTCTCTACCAATTATATAAATAAAATTAAAAACTCTTTAAAAATACAAATTTTCAATAGTACGTCCGTCGGCGATGAGTAATCGGCCTCTCGTGTTACCTAGTTACTACTCCACCATTAAAAAAAAATTACAGAAAGGCGTAAAAAATAAGTTTTCACAAATGTAGATAAGAATTACATAAAAAACTTTTGTATTGAAAATTATTTTTTAAAATGAATGTTAACGTCAATAAATCGCCGTCTTCATACTTTTAACTAACATTTAAATCAAGTTTTAATTATATGGTCGATCTTTCGCTGTTTACATGACCAGCTTCTTCAGGATCTATTACCAGACGAATAGTATGCAGTATATATAAATGCTTCACAGGCAAGGAAGTATTTTGGACTCCACAGATTTTAAGATAACTACGAAGAAAGAATGAAAGAATAAAAATTTATTGGATATAATTTTTTATCTACAAGAGTTACAGTTTTGTTCAAACGCATTTCAGGAATCATATTAATACCTCCCAATTTCGTGAAATTATATAAGTAGGGGAATTGTAATTGTTTAGTAGTTCTTTGTTAACTTTTTTATAATATAGGTTTACTTCAACTGTTGAAAATACGAGGGCGATTCGTAAAGTAAGTTCCGTTTGGTTATTAAAAAACCGCCAATTTATGAAGAGGTTTTTATTATATAAAACTCAGAAGCTACTACTTTCGACTATTTTTCTATCTATCATCATAGATGCCATTAAGATTGAGACATTTGTCGTAGCGATGAACCAGCTTTTTAATGCCCTCTTCATTGAACTCTGCCGTCTATGAATTAAGCCAGGTTGTAACACTGTTCTGCAGTGTTACAGGACGCCTTTCTTGTCTCAAAAGACAGTGACCATGACTTTTCTCGCAGATAAAGTTTGACGGTTTCCTCGTAGGCGAGTTAGAACAACCCCACTGCATTGACTATCTTTTCGTCTCAACGTTGACATAGACGACCCAAGTCTCATCACCTGTTACGATATGCCTGAGGAAATCTTCGCCTTCAACATCGTAACGTATCAAAAAAGTTAATGCCGATCTCATTCTCTTTGTTTTATGGTCTTCAGTAAAAAGTTTTGGTAACCTAAATGTTCAGTAACAACCTCGTACAAAACTATACGTGAAATTTCGAGCGAAAAAGGCACTCAGTTCTGTGATTGTAAATCGCCAATTTTCACGAATTTTTTCTTCGACATTACCCACAAGTTCGTTCGTCTCATCAGTTGGTCTTCCACTGCATTCTTCTTCTGGACATTAATTTGGCCTCCTCGCAAGATACGGCATCTTCTTCTAACCATACTGGTCACTCATGACATTTTCACCATAAGCAGAATAACAGTACGCAATTCACAGTCGGTGGAATTTCAATTGCAACAGCCATTCGAAACGACCATAATGGCACGATAAAATGTCCGAACGATTCTCTCACTAGCACTGTCAGACTCACACTGAACCAGACTACACCGTAGCGCTGCAATCGCGTCGGTATCCCCACTCCTCTGCTCACGAGACGCAAACGGAACTTACTTTAAGAATCGCCCTCGTATTTGCTCTTCAAAAAATATCAAAAATATCCTCAAGTGAAAGTCGTACGCGTTTTTTATTCTTTCAATTAAAGAATCTGAAATATTATTGAATCTCATAGAACAATAAATTAATGTGTAGTAAATAATGACGAAAATTAATTATTTTAGTAAGAATCATCTTAAAACTTAGTTTAATTAAGCATTTTTGATGGAATTTTCAATCTTATAAATTAAGTATGCTGTTGATTAGGGTATTTCTAATTAAATTTAATGGAGTAATAGGTAATTACTTCCAATTAAGATATAAAAATACCGAAACATACACACTCACTAAAAACTATTAACCAAAATTAATGATGTTTTCCTACCAATGGCAAATTAAACTTCATACAAGTTTCTTACGAAGAAAAGTTAAACAAATGTATACTAGATTAATTCGCTCAAAATGCAAATCGAATTAAATTATGGAAAATGTAGACGATATAATTACGTACGCCAAGTTGTTTGATTTACGCATTTAAGACTTTGTCGGAACTATGTATGCTTATATGCAAGTGTATGTGTGTATAATATGTAATGGTATGTAATACCTGTAGACGGAATAAAAACAATGAATCACGAGCTGTTACAAAAGACCGTTTGTGAATTATTTATAAGGTAATTTTACCATTAAGATCATTTAACGTTAGTTTGCATTTTGCAATAAACGTAATAAATAAATGCGCTGTCTATGTATATTTACTCGGATTATTTGAATAAACAAGGCATATATTCGTGTCCTTAAAATAACTAGCTGTTTCGAATAATGAATATATCAAGTCTGAAGCATTTATCCTTTTCAATGGCAAAAATAAAAATTTGAACGTTGCCAATTTCTAGAATTCTAAAAGTTAAAACTATCGTTTTGAAAGGTAAAAAAGGCACGGTGCGTTTATTGCCACAAAATTTTAAAAATGAGAGCACAATAATTTGCAAAATAAAGTATCTTGTGAAGATATTGATTTTCGATACTTTTAAGTAGTCGTTACTATTCATTACACAAACCTTGAGTAAACGTTGAATGTATTCGTTACTTTGATTATTTTGATTTCTTTAATTACTTTGATACTTTGATTCAGATACATATTCATTTTACATAAGTACGAGTTTAACAATCGGTGCTAGCATTCATCTTATTGTATATGATTGTTTCGGCCTTTACTTGATGAAATTCCATTATAACTATTAAGACAAAATAAAACAAATTTTATGAATTTCACTTTTTAATTATCACTGTAACGAGTCGTTTCGCACCAACCTGGGCTTCGTCAGACATATAACTAACTTATTTACAAAATATTTTTTATATTAAACACAAGTAAACGGTAACAAGCAAAAACACATGTTTTATTTTAAAAATAGTCAGAGGGATGGGTGCTTTTTATTACTGGATGCCTATGCACAAAACTTTCGCTACGGTTTATACAAAATGTACTGTTCTTAAGTAATAAAACTAGAGGTTTACATTATATTACAGGGAGGTAAAGAATTCTATGGAAAAATACAAAAATACAATATGTAACTGTCTGCATATCAAATAAATAGGTTGAGTAAGGGTGAATTATTTGTTTCTAATTGATCATTTAAGATCTTGTCAGTTTTCTTTATTTTATTGATTTGAAGTGACTCTAATAAATTAAGTTTTTTGCCCTTATTTTCTACATGTAATATTTTAAATTCTTTGTTAAAATTGTGGTTCGTTGAATTGATAGTTATGCTGTCGCAAAGCCTTTCTTCACATTAGTTCACTTTGTAAGTATATTTTTATTGTATAGATATTCATAATATGTTGTATTAGGTACAACTTAATTACCGTTACTTTACCCTGATGAAGAACACCAATTGAGTGGCGAAATATTGGCTACAAATACATAATTAAAAGAGTATTTACAACTTTCCTCAACCAAATTTCTAACCGAGACTCCTGATCTTATTAAATCAAATTATATTTTAAATCCCAATTGTGTATCTTATTTGTCTAAGTTACAGTTTTGTATTTATTTGAAAATATGTAATTAATTTAAAAATAATCACTTGTAAACAGCTTATCTGAAATTTATTGACTTTTAATAAATTAAATTGGCAAATATGAATTTTATAATTAAGCACGTAAATATTTCAAAATTGTTTATACTTGACATGTCTATATTTAAGAAGTATACTATAGAATATAGATAATCATTGAATATGATACCTTGTAACAGTACATTTATACTATATGCATATAATACATATGTACGAGCGTAACGATATGTATAAATGTAATCGAACACGATTGTAACGATAGGTATCGAAAGTATTCAAATGAGAATGTAACAAAATGTACAAAAGTAATTAAATACAAAAGTAACCATTACATTTTAAAATAGGTAATCGGTACTTCGGGTCCGCTCGTGTAACGAATACTAATGTACCGAATAGTTACTTTTTCGACTTCACTAGGATTGAATTGATGCGTATGCTTTTGGTGTTTTTTTTAATTGAACTCAAAACTTATTCATTTTTTAACAAACAAAATACATAAACTAATCACGAATATATTCTCCTCCATTATTTACGATTGCCCCCAACGATATGGAAATTTTTCGATTTCACGTCTAAAGAAATCCGGGAGTTTGAAAGTGAAGAAGTCGTCAAGTCAATTTTGCAGCGCGACAATAATATTAAAGAAAATTTCTTAAAGGTTGTTTGATAGATAGCTACATAGTACGGAATCTGACGGAGCAAGATCAGGAGATGGCAGATATGGAATTACATCCCAATCAACTTCTTCAGTAGCCGCTTTTGTTGACATTTCGGTCTTTTTTCTTGAGTTACGGTCTCAAGCCAACGGAGTTGTTCACAGTTAATTTCAGCAGTGATGATTACATTCCTTGGAAGCAATTCATACTTGACAACGCCTGATTGTCCTATCAGATGCATACACGGATGAGTATCACGTTTTGCTTGTAGAGTTGCCTTTTTTGTTAGAGTTAAACCAATCTTTTCTGTTCTTGATGTTAACATGAAGGAACTACTTTTCATCACCAATAACAATGTAGGTTATACTCGGTCGATATTATTGACGACTTAAACGATAACGAGCTAGTAAAGAGATATAAATGTTGTAATTCTTGTTGTTTTCGCTCAAAACATAAGGTAACCAAACGTTCATTTTTTAACTTTACCCATGAAATGCAAATGTCGTATTATGGCCGATTGGTTATAATTCATTATAACGGCCAATTTCCGAGTTGATTACCGCGAATCGTCAAAAATTAAAGCGTTCAAACGATCTTCATAAACGTTCGATAGTCTTCTTGAACGTTGAAAATCATTTATGTCAAAATTGTCCTCTTCAAATTTAGAAAACCATGTCCGTGCTATACGAGGGATACTGCTAAAATTCGCGGAATCAAGTACTCCTTGAATTGCCCCAGCATTCCACAATTATCATATTCGTATAATTTGATATTTTTAACCTATAATTCAGTTGACAGTTCGATTTAAAACCGACAAGTTTTGTCTCAACAGAATTTAACAAAGTAATATTTGTGTCAAAAATGGAAATTTTCGATACGGTTTGGCACCAATGCAATGTGTGGAAAAGCTTAGTTCGGTATTTGGGAATGAACTACCATCCAAAACCATGGTTTACAAATGGTTCGCAGAATTCAAGCGTGGAAAGGCATCCATTCACCTTTGTTGTTGCGAAAAATATCGATACTGTGCGTGACATTATTTTATCAGATCGACATACAGTGTGACATACAGTGAGATACATAAGACTTTGCACGATCATTTACATGTCAGGAAGCTTTCCAGTCGTTGGATCAGTCAAAATTTAAAAGACGAGCAAAAACAGGCACGTGTAAAGTGGTACAGGGAAATGTTTAAAAAATTTGATTGGAAAATTTCTTAGGAAAAACGGGTTATGTTGCAACTGTTGGATTACAGGATCGGCAAACAGTTAATGCAGACTGGCATACGTCAATTTGTTTGCCGGAAGTTATCGATGAAATCAGAAAAAAACAACATAAACCGACCAATCATTGTTCATCATGATAATACAAGCGCTCACACAGCACGCTAACTGTCGAGTTTTTAACCAACAGGAACATCGAATTAATGATTCATTGCCCATATTCGCCCGATTTAGCGCCCAATGACTTCTTTTTGTTCCGAAACATCAAAAATAAAATGCGTGGAAAGTGGTTTTCATCGCCTGAAGAGGCCGTTGAAGAATTTAAATCACTGGTTTAGGAGATACATCGCTCAGAATGGAAAAAAGTGTTTTGAAGATTGGTTTTATAGGATGTAAAAGTGTTTACATCTTAAAGGGGAGTATTTTGGTAAACAGTAAAGCGATTTACATAGCGTAATTTGTTTTATTTCACAATTTTCCGCGAATTTTAGCAGTGGCCCTCGTATTCTCCGTAATTACGCTTTTTCCGTAAATTGTACAAATGGTTTTAGCGGCCTTCGATGTATTAACGTCTCTATTCAACTCGAACAAAACGATATCTAGGAAGCGCTCATTCTTTTCTACTTAATGTTCAATTTTCTTTTGTGAATAATTAATACATTCTGCTTCTGAAATTCCTGGCTGGAACGGTGTCCTTGGTACTGCTTCTTTTTTGACTGATGTTTCGTCCGTTGTTGCAATGGGTATATTTGGGGCTATTACTACTGTTGCTGTACTGAAACTGTGCGGCAACAGTAGCAGCAGTCCTGGAGATATCCCTTGCAATAGTGGGCGAAACGTCGGTTAAAAAGGAAAGAGTGCCAAGGATACAGTTCAAAGCCGGAATCCTAGAAGCAATCATTTTATACAATCCTTGCACAAATTCGAAAAAGCTATTCGATTAAACAATAATACGACACTAAATTAATTTTGACAGATCCTAAAAACCAAAAACGCCTCGGACTTATATATCCAGCTGATAATTTAGGAATAAAATTATTGGAATCTCAGTCTGTTAACTTTTTCGTTTATATTAATAATGTAAGCTGCCAAATCTCTAGAAATTTCGTTGGCCAAGTATCAAGAAGCGTTCTTTAGTTTGAGGAGTTATTTCATTGGCAGCTTTGAATAGAATTTAAGATATTTTGAAATAACTAACATCTTATCTTGAAGAGAGATATTTTGTTACTTAACACTAATAATTTTACAGTAATCTCTTATAGAATGTGATAAAGCTGTACAATTTTTATTAGTTATGTCACTAACTCAAGATATTTTGGTATAAATGTAATATTATTCTGAATATAGATGCCTTGTGGTTTAAAGCTGATAGTTTTCGAATTATTCCATTCTTAGCACTCCTGTTTCTAAAGATTCATCTTTCCTATTTTCATCATATACTAGATTTTTGGCATCGATCACCCTATGTTGTCGACCTTAAAATGTATTCCTTTACGTAATAAGCCAACTAACAAACGGACGTTTAAAGGGATTTAGTTAAGCTTGTCTAAATAGGTAATTGCTGTGTGCTTATCTAAATTCTGTTTTTCTCCGTTGTAAACAATTTTATGGATATAAAAATTAACATTTTATTGCATCTACCTTTAGTTGAAACAAGTCACCATTGTTTAAGAATTATAGAAATAGGTATATATATTTATCGGCGGCTGTGAATATCAAAAATTGATTTTTAAGTAATTAAATCAAAAAGAAAGTGTTTAAACACTATACGGCAAAAATTATCGACTTAATTTTTGTTTTGTTCTACGAAAAATAAATTGTGTAATATGAATATACTAAAGTGTAAATTCATTGTTCAAAATAAAAACTAAATTAACCTGTAACCTTTGTAGATACTTTTATTTAGCAAAACGTACCTTAAACATGACACTCAGCAAATAATATACTGTTAAATGTTCTTCAGATTATGTGTTCCAAATAATTAACAAATACACTCCTACTATCTATGACGACACTAAAAACACAAAATGGCACCTACACATACACACACGCACACACAATACACACACTTGCATTCACTTTTAAGTTACATCAGTTTCACATAGGAAAACGGTGTGTTGTTGAATAAAAGCCCCGTCGATTACTCTGATATTGGCTAGTCAATGAACATTTCAGAAGAAAATAATAAAAAAAAACTTGGAATGAAATGACAGTCACCACAATATGACACAACACGATTGACGCCACATGAAAAAAACACGTTCTTTTCGCGATAGAATCGAAACTATGGTATATGGATGCAGAAATATAGAAAAATGTGTGTAAGATCTTTTTTATGACTTTGACGTAAACATAACGCACTGACGATAGACCTGGATATAAGGGCCGGAAATTAGAAATGAGTGACCATTGGCTTGGTGTACAAGATTTCTTATCGGCCTGCTTTTATTATCAGCAGAACGAAACTGAAAAAGGAAAAGGATGTGGTTTGTTCTGATATTCCCGCGTACACACAATGCATATAAAAAATAATATGTTATGTACATACAGAAAAATACATTTTGATTACGTTTTTGTAATACATTCAAGAGAAAGTAATAAATAAATGTAAAATGTACGTACACTCAATAAAATCTTCGTACAACTGTCAAGGAAACACGGGAAAATTATGAAAAGAACTAATTTAACACTCAGATTCTCTTTAGACATCTTTATCAATATATTAATGGTTCTTTAAGATAAACAGTTTAATAAATTATTTACAAATTACATTACCAGAGCTTGGCATTAATGGTTTTTATTTTAGACATTGTATAAAACTACTACAATCACTATTTTAATAGGTCTCTAGCAGAGTTACCCCTCCCAATATGGACATAATTTACGTGTTTGTGGGGTTAGTATAGTTGAAGAACGTAATGCCTTACTAAACTCACGTTCGCAATTTAAATATGTCACTCTTAATTAAATCCTCCAGGCAATCCTATAGCCCATCGTCTTCTTAAAAAATAAAAAAATAAAAACAGTAACAAAAAACTGAACCCAAAAGGACACCGTTCCCAAAGTTCAAATAGACCGATCTAATCTTTATCCAACTTCGTCTTCGGCATACACTGGACTTGTCATCTTCAATACAGAGTGGAGAAAGAATTGAGATACTGATTAGAATGAACTGAACCCTAAAAGAATTCCGCGTTCGAATTATAGATGAGCAATATTTCACTACCGCTGATTCTTCCACCGTTACTAAAATGTCACGGTTGGCAAGGGTGATGTAAAATTAAAAAGGACAGTGACCGTGGTTCTTCTTATGGCGAGGCTAATGCAAGAATGCAACTAAGTTTCTCTGGTAAATTTCTATCACGTCACGATTAGCGAATAGTAAACATAATGATATCATTTTCTGTAATTTTGCGTCACTTAGTTATATGTCGACGAACAGGTCTTTGCAGATCGAAGATAAAAGATGTCAATTATTGCTGGTGAAGTGGAGACATCAGAAACCACAGTATTAAAAATTTTACATGTTGAATAAAGTGTCAGCGCGATGGATCTCCAGATGGCTTAGTCCCGAACAAAAATTGTGTCGGTAACAAATTTGTGGGGAAAACTTGAGGATTTTAGCTACGACAAAAATCTTTTCTCGAAAGCGTATCATTGGGACTTTCTGATAAAACAAGAATCCATGACGTGGGTCCACAAAAGATTCCCACTACCAAAAATGGCAAGAGCGCAAAATTCATATGGAAAACTGATAGCGATGGTGTTTTGTTATACAGATAAGGAATCTTTGAAATTGAATACATGAAGAAATTTCAACAATTCGGAAATAATTGGAAATTTAAAAACAGCCATTCAGCAAAAAAAAAAAAACGAAAACTTTGCACAAATGACTATGCTCCATGACAATTGCAGAGCGCACAAGGTCCGCCAAGTTCGAGAAATAAACGACCACTGTGGCTTTATAGATATTAAACATCCACCCTACAGGCCATACTTTGTAACTAGTGATTACTATCTCTTTCTTAAATTAAAAAAATATGTGCATGGACGGTGTCTTTCTTCAGATGCTTGCTTGAAAGAAGCGGTGGAGGAGTTTTTTGAAAGCTTACCATATGATATTTTTAAGGTATAGCCTTATTTAAAAAACGCTGGAATAAGTGTGTAATCGTGAGTGGATCATACGAGGTAAATCCATAAGGTAAGTTCCGTTTATATTTTTTGCCACGGCAGCGCTGCAATCGCACTTCCATGCATGCGCGACAATTGCTTTGAGTCAAGGAGAAGGAGATGACACCATTATGAGATCGCTGTTTTTGTGTACAATTTATAGAGCTTGTTTAGAAGGAGGCATTGATTGAAAATCCAGCCGCTTGTGAAATTAGATCTGTAATTCGTTTTCTAAATGCGAAGAACATTAAACCAATCGATATTCAGCGACAAATCTGCGAGGTTTACATAAAAAATGTAAGTCTACAATGTAAGTCGCAAATTTCAAGATCACTTACTCATTAAATTATTACTATAAAACTGGGTCGATAACGGTGTGCTCGTTGGGTGCGAAAAACACTTACAGATCAACACAAAAAACATCTGAGCAGTGTAATTGACTTTTTGACACGTTACAACAATGGCAGTCATGACTTTCCGAGACAGATAGTGAACGGGGATGAGACTTAGATTGCTTATTATGGCACACTTCCTCGCCAGCAAGGACTAAACCTAAACAAATCTTGACACCTCAAAAAATAAGATCAAAGAACATGTTACTACATGGTTGACAACATAGGCGGCAACCTTTTATGAAGAAGGCATACAAAAACTTGTGCCACGCTATGACAAATGCCTATAAAATGGTGAGAACCATGTAGAAAAATAGCTTAAGGTTTGTAGATTGTTTTGCAATAAAAAGTTTTTTATCTAATTTTGACACATAAAATGACACTTTTCTAAACTGTATGACGTTAGGCAACGCTTTACATTTCGTAACTAGTTACGTAATGAAAAATTCATTTCATCACCAGTTAATAAAGACAACACAGAAAAGAGGAGCGTTTAATAACGCAAACTGGTTGAATCTTCATTTTATACATTATAAAAATTTATGACACAATGTGAACAATTGGCGGGGTTAATTCCTGCTGACATAGAATTCATGACAGCTACTCTGATTTCATGATGCAAAATGGAACTTGTATTTGAGCTTGATTCGCCTAGAATATCAGTGGTAATCCTTTTCTTACTTTTTGTAGAATTTTCTATAAATATAACCCTCCGCTACAGTACTGGACTTCCAGCCTCCATGTCGTTTAATCTTCAAAATATCTGCATGGGAATCTGCCAAAAAAGTAGCCAACAACGTTCTGAAGCAGTGTCCGGTAAATAAGAATGGATTTGGTAGTTTTAAAAAACTGAGCAATACTCTTCGGTAGATTACCGATTGTATTAATGCCAACTGGCTGTGCGCCGCATTTACCATTATTATATTTGTCGAAAAACCTATCATGTTTAACGTTTCGTAGACGCAAAGAAATATATGTACTTTCTAATAAGATCAAGAAAATTTTACCCTTCAATATTTTCTTCTATGATCACAAATTCACGCGTTACTTTTGTCTTTGTTTTAGGGATTTTTGTGACAAAATGAGAAAACTCGTCTAAAATATCTCCCACACAAAAGTTAACTCACTTTTCCGACAAGCACCAGCTATTCCAACGATCAATGCGACTTTTGTCATTAAATATGTTTTCTCATCAGCTTTTGTCATAAACCGGGAGACGTTTTCCTTTGACAAGATATTAGACTTTTTTGCATGGTATCCCTCTGATGGCCTCTTTAGAAATGCATGTAAACTGGTATATTTTGCAATATCAATATTCTTCTTCAAAGACAATTCACTTCGCAACATGGAATAAAGAGTCCAGAGTGTTAAAGCTTTTTGATTCTTTCTTCCCTTGAAATAGGCTAATAAAACCTTCTCATTAACCCATTTAATGTTTTTGTCTCCAAACCACTTCCCAAATTTTTCATAAGCCAAATCGTACCGGGCTTTCGACTTTTGTGGAATCACAGTCGATAATAAACTTTGTGCGGCCTCTTCTATATCGCTTGGTAGCCCGCCTGAATCTGAATCCGACATTTTATTCGTATGATGCAACGAAATATTTAGCTAATAGTAAATATTTATACCTAAATTAACAAACACCTGTCAAGTCAAATGAATTATTATCAAAAGCATAAAAACTGTCATTACTAATTTAATACGACTTATGTTGTACGGCGTTTCTAAGGAAATTAGTTATGACGTTTAATGCCAGATCAACTGGAAAATTATAAAATTATGTTTTGGTCAAAATTACATAAGATCTTGTATGCAACACGTTATGAAATGTTATTTTGTGTAACTCATATCATTTTGCAGGATCTTGCTCGCTACGCTCCCTCATCCTGCAAATATTCCATTTCGTTACACAAAATAACCCATTTCATAACTGGTTACATAAATAGCTATTCTGTATCTCTACTTAATTTCTTTTCATTGCCAAACGGAACTTACTTTCTGGATTTACCTCGTATGTTGAAAAATAAAATATAGGTTTTCTTAGTTATAACACATCTCATTCATACCTAGGTAGACCACATAAATATTTCCACGCGTATTAAATATACTTTACACTGAACTGAAAATGATCTTAAATTCCTCACGAAACCTGTTTTATTTTAGAAACAAAATGCGTCGCTCTTAATGAAAACTCTTTATTAAAATAGTTAGGGATGCATTTTAAAATATATTTAGCAATGAAAAATATTGTTTGAAGTTAATAATTACTCAGGCGTTCCAGTCTTTTTCGGTTATACTATAACAATAAAATAAAATAAAATGGTACGAATCAAAAGCTGAAAATAAGAGTTATTAAAATTATTTTTTACGTTCAAAGGAAATCCTGTATCATCCATTTTATCCTTCAAAATTTTCGTCGATATATGAAAATAACTTTCCACAAATGCATAATTATCTCATATATCCATGTATGGACATACAAACAAATATACTTAAAAGTATGAGTCATTTTCTGTAGATTGTTGTATATATTTTCAGGCATTTACTTATTCTAATGTGGCAATAAAATTTCTGGCACATTTTGACACAATGATAATTGATGGTTTCCTTAATGACTTCAAAAACTAATACCTGACTAAAGAAAAAGGTCACCGCTATCTCATTTTTTGTCGTTTTTTTTTTTAGATATTTTGCTTCTGCAATTGGTTTTAAATATGTTTGCATCGTTAATTAAGTTTTTTCGCAGTTTGTTTTCTCGCATCTCATTTTTCAGTACTTTTATTATTTTTATATTAGGAACAAAAAGACTGTAATTTAACTACAGCATAAAAATAATTGAGATTGCAGTTTAATCTGAAATTCCAATGAATCCCTCCAGTAATAACATCCTTAACAAGTCCGTAAAAGGTTATGTTTTAGTGTTTCTTTATTAATCGGTTGCATATCTTTATTGGCAATTAAATTACTTATTTTATGGCGTATAATGCAGGATTTCTGCATACGAATCGCTCTGTACTATAACAAACTGCATTATACGCACCACATACGCCACAAAAAATACGAGGGTGATTTGACGAGAGTTCAACTTAAGTTTACAACACTTTCGCTATCATTTGTAACGAGTGATTATAAGTAATTGAAGCAAATATTTAATTGGGCAACCCTGAGAAATTGACTTGCTTGGTTATTCGTTTTATATTTATATCTTTAGGTTAGAATATTTTGTATAAATATCATTAACATATGGCTAGAATTACTGACAACATTGGAAGTGAGAGTCATACAAAATGATAGTTGAAACAAATTTTACGAATCTGAATTACAAATAACACAATTATGCACAAGAAAAATTATTCAAAACAAATTCTCAAAATATTTGTCTCCTGCTTGTAAGCAACATTGAACTAGTCGTGATAAATGGCAATTAGCTCGTCAAGTCCGTATCGTAGTTCTTTCAAATTCTTTCCGGAATATTAAGTTTTTATTTTTTTAATAAGAACACAAAAAGAAATCCAGAAACCAATTAGGCGATGTACTTGCTCATAAACCTACACTTATAAAACGGCCTGGAAAAAATTGCTGTAAATAAAATAATTCATAGTTGTATGTGGTGTGGCACAATCTTTGGGCGTTAATTATTTCTTGAAAGAATATTGGCTAAATAATTTGTTGCCTAACATTGTCGCCCAAATACCAATTTTAATGCAATGGTATTTAATGCAATGGTATTTTCATTATTTTCTGTAGATTATTTGCTGACCAAATTCTATAATTCTGCAAATTAACATAACCAGACAGGTGAAATAATGCTTCATCGGAATAGAAAGCAATATTTTGTTGCTGGTCAATGTTATTATGCAGATCATCATTATGTCACTAACAAAACTGGATTCGTTGTAAAAAAAACAGGTAGGTAAACTTGATGGACAATTAAAATTTATTTGGATGTAAATGTAGCTATTTTTCCAGGTTCTTATAAAGGGATTCATAGAAAAGCTCTAGAATAGATATAGGAAAGGTTAAAAGAATAGATTAATAGTTAAGTAGAGCTTACCTATTGGTTGGAATGGACGACGTACAGAAATATGATGATTTTGTTCAACAATTTAATTCACATTTTCCAAAATATCGGGTGTAACAACGGTGGGATGACCAGTAGATTTACCTCTAGGGACATTGTCAATGTTTCGTCAGATTATTCTAACACCGTGTTATGAAGAGTAACGATATTTGATCCAATTTGCTTTTCTGGATACATTTTAATAAATTGATCATTGGTCAACTGCTTGAAATATATCCAATTATCATCATCGTTTTGCAAGCCGCTCCAAAAATAGGCAAAAATACAATAAATGTATTTTACACGGCAATAAAAACCATTTTGAAAGTACCATTTTATTTATTTGCTTGTTTGGATTTTACTTCGCCAATTTTTAACAAATTTAAATCAAAAAATTAGGCAGAATTGCAATTACACCAATAAGATTATGGCGACACATGTTTGGGGTTCCGAAGTACAGAAGGAAAATACAATAACTGGCCAATATTATGCAGGTGTACTGACACGTTTCGATGCTAAACTGAAGAAATCACAACCATATACATTCAGAAAAAAAAGTTTTATTCGCCTCATTCATTATCTGACTCCGAGTGGTTTTTGTTTGTTTTCAAACTTAAAAAAATCGACCGGACAATTCAACCAGCCCAAATACCAGACGTCGGGACACTGACCTCTGCGAACATCGGAACTGACCATAACTTGGTACTTGCTAAACTGAGAATAAGTCAACCAATTGAAATAAGGGAACCAGAAGAGGGAACAGGAAGAGAAATACAACCTGAAGTGTCTAGCGTATGAAAGAACACAAGAGCTATATAATAGTAAACGACTGACAGAAAAGTTGCAAACACTTAACACCGACGATAATGACGTCGAGAAAAAATCATTAATAATACAAAAATCAACGGAAATCGCAGCAAAAGAAGCCACTGGTACATCAGACGTGTTAATGCTAAAGCTCAGAGACAAACAAAGCCATGGTTCGTACCAGAGGTCAAATAGTTGACAGAACAAAAACGGAAAGCATACCTGCATTATGAAAGTAATCCGTCGCGAGACAACTATAAAGCATACGTTAAAACAAGGAATACAGTGAATACAGAAATAAGAAAGATTAAAAGATAATACTGGGCAACCTTTACCTGTGATTGGACAAAGACCTCTACGGAGTCTCATAAAAGATCTGGTAAATGTTTAAAAATAGGAAGAAACCTATAAATGAATTCCTACAGGCAAAGAACATACCTTTAGATATATGGGAAGATTACTTTGAACAACTGTACCACTCAAAAGAAGATAATAATGAAGGTCAGATGGTGGAACCAACAACACGAAGCCCACTCTTTACACGTGAAGAAGTAACAAAAGCAATAAAAAAGCTGAAACCGTAAAGCTCCGGGCTATGATAACATGCCTTACGAACTACTAAAGTATGGAGGTTCCGAACTGACGAAACACCTAATGCCTCTATTTAACAACACAATGAAAACATCAGAAATAACCAAGAGATGACATAAAAGCATTACTATTCCCATATTTAAAAAGGGGGAAGAAATGATACAGCGATGAAGTTATTCACAAGTCACATAAAAAGGCAATTAGAAGAACGAATTGAAATCAGGGACGAACATCAGGGCTTCCGAAGAAACTGCTCTACTACAGATGCTATATTAATTATCCAAGAAATCAAAGAAAAAGCCATCTAACAACGCTGCATACGCCTGCTTCATAGACTTAACAAAGGCGTTCGACAGAATACAATTAAAAGAGGTAATCATAGAACTGGAAAGTTATCAGACCGCCGAAAATTATCAGAACACAGAAATACCCGCGTCTGGGGGCATTAGACAAGGCGACAGCTTAAGTCCTTCTGTTTAATTTGCTGATGGATGTGATAATAAAAGAGCTAACAGAATCAAAAAGAGGATACAGACTAGGTACTAGCACGATAAGCATGATCTGCTACGCAGACGATGCCGCTATCGTGGCTGAGATAGAAAACTATCAATAAATACAACTATTCGTCTTTTATAAAATAACACAAAAACTTAACATGACTATATCCGCCGGAAAAACAAAATATTTAACCTTCGCTAAAGAACCAGTAAGATGCAAGCTGACGATTCCAGATAAACCCATAGAACAGGTTATGCAATTTAAATACCTAGGAGTAAACATACCCAGTCACCAGAACCTGATCTAAAAAAAAAACACATTAATAATGCAATTTTTGGATGTCTACTCTGAGGACAATAGTAGGCACAACCCTTTGGGATCGAGTGAGAAACGATGACGTGAGACAGACATGCGGAGTTTAAGACATAGTAAGATGTGGAGGACAGCAAAGAAGACAATGGCATGAGCACATAAAAAGAACAGACTCAAACAGGATAGTTCGTGTTGCGCTGGAAGGAAGCCGAGAGGACAGCGCCCCCCCTGGAGAACGACCGAAAAGATAGCAAGACAGCTGGAACTCGATGTTGCAGGAAGATAGAAATAATCGGTTACAGAACAGATCCATGGATCTCCTAGAAGAATAAGAAGAAGAAAAAAATGGCTTGATCGAAAAAGATTCGAAACAAATGAGGAGATGATAGTCGCAACAAACGTCTATTTTAAAGAGTTTACGAAATATATCTTTAGATGGCTTCGAAAAATTGAAAAGTCTAGCTCAGTGTATAGAATTGAATGAGAATTAAGTTGCAAAATAAAATATATTTCTTACCTTAAAATAAGTATATCTCTCCATCAAGTCACCCTCGTATGTATACTTCTTAAGTATTTCAAAAGAGATGTACTATACATTGTATCTAATAGAACTATTAAACTTTTATAGCATCTGGTCACTGCATAATAAATTTACTATATACTATAATTTTAAATAAATTGATAATTACTTACCGCTAAGATATGGCGTGATGAGGATACATATCAAAAAACTTCCATATAAGCTTTTATAATTGACTGGTAAATTTTTTGCGTGCAAATATTAACACGTAAATTCGTATTAGTGTATATTTACCAAATGTAGTCTGGTAACTTGGTATTTTCCACGGTAAAAATTAAGATGTATGTTAAAAGATTACACCACTAAAAGGAATACAAAATTTCGAATGAATGCAATTATTTTGTATACGCAGAGGTTCGAAATGTCCTCTTAACAATGAAAACAAGATTATTGAGAATTTTATTAAATTTTACAATACGTTCCAATTTGTAATCTGTTTTTTACTAATGGATATGAACATGAATTTTCGTCAAGTGGAGACCGAATCAATTCATTTTGAGAATTAGATAGTTTGAGATACCCCGGCTATTTCTTACTATATTTTTTTCAAATTTATGAACAACTACTGTTTGTTTGCAACACTTTCCACTTTCGCATTTAATGAAATCATTTCCGTCTATAATTTTAGTTTAAATATTTAGGGTCAATGTTAAAATTTCCTTTATAAGAGAAAATATTTTTTCTACGACCCTTTATAAAATGACATTTTTCGTCACCGAATACTGCAGCGAAAATTTGGTTTCCGTCACCAGTGAGAAAAAAAACCCATAACGTTAACTTTCGTCCCTAGTAACGAAAATTACGTACTAATTTTGATCTGTATCTTGTTGCTTGTTGTCGCTATATCGCGTTATTTTTAAATAACGTCAGTTTGCGCTGTTTGTAGCTTTATCATGATTTCTGATTCAGAAAGTGATTTAGATATTCCCAATACACCACCAGAAATAGTAAATCAAGCTGAGAAAACCTAAGCGGGCTTATTACAAGAAAAACCAAGAAAAAGGTATGAACAAGACTATGTAAAATTCATTGAATAGAGGGCTGATAATAGCGTAAATTCATATTCTGAAATTGTGCTGCTTACATATTTAGCAAAGCCATCGACCTCATGGTCTACATATTCTATGGATCAATATTTAAATCATAACTAATTTAAATATGATCTATAGTTTTGTAATTTTTAATTGAAAATAAAGTATTTGTTTACATAATTTTTTTAAGTTTGTTAGAATGCCGTGGGCGAGGTCGTAGAAAAAGTATAGTATAGATTTTAACTCGTCGAAATCATTTGTTAAGCTCGCAAACATTACCAAACTCGGCTTCGCCTCGTTTGATAAACTGTTCTCTCGCTTAAAAAAGAATGTTTCTTTCGTCACTCGTTACCCAATATACTATTCGTTCCTATTCTATAGAAAAATGCATAATATATTGCTCATATACCGTATGAGCGAGCGTTCTATAGTCACCTATAGTAATCTGTAATACTCGAAAATACATGCGCGATCAGCACTAGTTTCGTACTAATGAAATGCACCTATCGTAGAATTACATTTTATCGTAATTCTATTTATTTCTTGCAGTTATCAAATATTTTCTTTTGTTAACGGTTGCTTTATTCTTTTTTCGGCATACTTATTATCATTTCTGTTGATTCTGATTTTATATCTAACTATGAAAATTTGTGCGCTTCAAGAAAAGCAATTTATTATTAAACGTCATCATATTGGTCAATTAATCAGGCAAATTATACGTTCATTTCAAACAGAATTTTAAAAAATAACGTATGAAACAATGCGTCACATTATTAATAATTTTGAAAGCTATAGTTGCTTATATAAAGAGGTATTCTCATTTGTGCTGCAGTAGAAGAACAACTATCTAATCTAACTAATTATCTAGCCGAAAAATTGCTGATCGTCTCAGACAATACCGTTCTTAGAGTTTAGAAGAAACAAATACAGTTCTCACAAGTTAAAATAAAATCAAATGAAATATTTCCAATCAACAAATACGAAACGTTTGAGTTTCGTGATGCAGTTTTAGAACGTTGCAACAATGACGAAAATTTTGTTAAAAATCTATTATTCACTGGCGAATCTAGTTTCCTTCTACATGGTTATCATAATTCTGCTATTGTGCTGTATTTGTCTAAGGAAAACAAATGTATGATTTATGACGCACGAACGCAATATCTGCAAAAGGTTAATGTTTGGATCTGGACCTTTTGTTATTGTAGGAAATTTCAGACTCACAAAGATATTTACTTCATTTCGAGAAGAACTTCAGGATAATCTGCCTTCTATGCCCAAGATAATTGCCAAAAAAAACATCTCCTCAACCCTTGACATCCAGATATAACAATAACATTTCAATTTCATCAACACCGAATAAAGAAGAAGGGCCCAAAATGATTTCACATTTCAGTGTAGTACCAGTTCTGAGTCAAATGCAGACAACAATCTGTATTTTACTCCATTAGCCTCCACTGACTCAGGTAAATTGTCAGAACGTAATGTAACACAGGTAATTGCATAAAATATTTTTTTAGATAAAATCTCTGAGAATGACAAATGAAATGAAGTCCCAAGTTCGAAGAAAGATACCCAGCTAGTCAATACATCTAATTATTTTGTCAATGAAGCATGCGCTCTCCCAAAATATATTAAAAATTACAATAAACGAAAGACGAAGGGAAGCAACTCTTAAATTTTGACTAGTTCGCCTTTCACGAAAATTCTTGTTTAAGCTAAAGCAACTAAGAATGCAAAAGAAGCTGTGAAAAGATTTTTTTTTTTACTTTCAGAAAAATAAAAACCAAAGAAATCATCTATAAAAACTAAAAAAAAAAGTATAGTAAACTTAATTGAAGATGCAGATGTCTGTCCAGCTTGCAATAAAACCTATTCGGACCCTTCAGAAATTGATTTAATTCAGTGCTTATCTGGTAGGCAATGGTTTCATGAAGAATGTACTGCTTATGAAGATTTAAATACATTTATATGTGACTATTGTAAAAGTGAATAGTAACATTAACATATTTCTAAGAAATGTTACAGAGCTTGCGTACTCTTAGAAGAAGCGCGTACTCCTGGAAATAGCAGAGTGCACCTTTAGACGCTTTTGCATTCAAGAGTGCGCATTTCCAGCATTTTGTGTTTTGTTAAATATTGAAAATATTTATAGAATAGAAATTTTTATATGTTTTTCTCATGTCTGAATATATATTTTATTAGAAAAGCTATAAGGTTATCTTTAAAATGAAGTATATTCTGAGAATATGCTTTCAAAAGTTAAGTGCGTGCTCACCTTACCCTACATTAAATAATAAAGTATTACCATAATATGAAGATAGAAAATATTTAGGCATAAATCTAGATAAACGTCATAGAAGAAGCATATCTTCATGAAACGAAAGCCGCTAGGACTTATATTGGAAGAAACTCCGATTTAACTGTTAATAACAAACTGTTAATTTACAAAACTATCCTGAAACTAATAGTGGTGTTGTGGGGGTCCGCAACTAATCTCCAATATCGAAATAATGAAAGGGCATAATCGTACGTGATCTCCAGACGGAAACTGTGAAATCAGAAATAAAGAATTTAGTAATAAATATACCAGTAGCTTAAATCTTCATCCATATAACGTTATTATTATTAATTTAACTTAGCGTCATACTCCTTATGATTTTAGTCCCGGGTTTTAACTTAGTGAGTTCCCCAGAGACAAAACTAATTAAATTTACGTATAAAATACACCGATCTTCGCGCCTTGTCTTTCTTTGGTACTCAAAACTGACGCACGACTAATGACGTAACATTGTTGTGGTGTAGGATCCACGAATTTTTGCGCCACTTGGCAGGCTGCTTGCGTCGAATGTTTTCTTTTAGTCGCGAAGAACATCGCAATAAAATCGTTCATTAATTGTTTCACCTGCTGGAAGAAATTCTTAGTGCACAATGCCATCAGCGTCAAAGAAGCAAATCAACATCTACCTAACGTTGGTTCGAACATACCGTGCTTGTGATGACTGCTGCTTTGTTTCGAGATCATATCTGTACACAAGTGATTTGTCGCTAGTAATAATTCTGGTACTGAAGTCTGCATCCCTTTCGGCAGTTTCTTTCAGCTCTGTGCACGCATGAACATGGTGCCGTTTTTGTTCAATGTTGCGTAACCTTGGCACAAAGTTCGCAGCAATTCTAGAGCCTTCTATACCTTCAAAGATGATTTATTCAAATAAAGGAAGAGCTTACGCTCCTTCGAGATATAAGATTAATAAATTTTCAAAGTACTTCCAAATATTGTACTCTGGGCCGGATACTTTTTTGATAATAAACAGGTATGTATTTAGATATTATCAGAATAATTAACCGATATTAACGTTGACAAATAAGTAATACATCTATAGTTTCAAATATTTATTGTAACCACTAAAATAAATACTTGAAACTATAGATTAATTTTAAATAATTTTCTTGTTTACATATTACATCAGTAGAAATGAATTGTATCCAGGTGCAAAAATAATACAATATTATGTATTAATGTTTTTTATTCACATAAAAACGAAATGAATCATGACAAATAAATAATTCAGTATTCTCCGTTAATTGACCAATCACTTATAGCAATCAGATATCGCGCATAGTCATGTGCCATTTGCAGTTACAGTAGTCAGAGTATAATATATATAATATATGCACATATAAATAGAGAAAAAAAACGACCTGCGTTTAAGAAAAACTTTCAAGTACTTCCGGTGGCAACAAAAAATACTGTTGTACAATAATTGTGTTCGATTATACATATGTTTTCATAGCTATTACTATTTTTAAGAAAAAAATAGAGTCTAAATATAGTAAAGAGTGACTCAATTGGTTACCGCAATAAAATGCTAGCATAATTTAATATCCATAATAACTAAGCTACGAGATCAATCAATTGTAGGAAAATATGCAGTTCTTTTCTTTAGTATCTATTTTCACTGAAACCCATTGTATTGATTTCTTTTCTTAGTCGCGCTTATGCGAATAGTTTTCATTAAACAAAATTTTAAGTGTAAAAATGAAATGTAAACAATAGCATTAAACATTCTACCATTTCTTCAGTAATATTTTTTATTTTTCCAATTTATTTGTAATTTATGATTATTAATATATAATTATTATTAATTACTTTCACAAGAAATATACGCAATTGTTCTTCAAAATCTAGTAATTATGTACATTATAAGTAGAGAACGGACATTCTTACCACATGACTCGGCGTAATTCAATGAAGTATTTGTTAGTCTTACCCGGCCATCTGTTCCGTTGCGATTACAATGGATAACACAGCTATTGTATTCGGAGGATATATTCCATTAAACGCAATCGGCAATTGGAAATGTTTATAAACTTCGCTGAGTACATCCCGACGTAATACAATGAAGTATTTGTGTTTGACTTTCTCGGCCACCTGATTTTCGCAGCGTTAACAATGGACAACGGCTATTGTATTCGGAGAACTTAGTCATGTGGTAAGAATGTCCGTTCTCTAATCATAAGTAGAGACCGGACACATGACGTAATTACGACGGACGATATACATAAATAGTCTACAACATCTGTAAGTATATCACCCAGTTACTAAATAGCACTATTCATTCGGTTGACCGCACGCAAAAAATAGATGGTTAACCGAATGAATAGTGTTTTCAACAACTGCGAGATGTAGTTACAGATGTAGACTATTTATAGCGACCGTCATAATGACGTCCACTTCAGCCCAATGTGTCCGGTCTCTAATCATAAGGTGTGGTAGCATTTAAGTTTCCACTTGAATAGTTGGTTGGATCATAATATTGTAGTCTATTTGAATGAGCCTTTATTAATTCGAATCTTTAGCACTAAAGTCTTTTATTTAAGATTCAACTGTTTTTATTTGAATAGCATTTCTAAATTTAATATTGATGGCTGATGGCTTTATTTATTAATAGCTTATTAAGTAACGATAATAAATTTAATTAATATTCATTACACATATGAATACAATTTGTTTCAAAGGAACATATTGCTATGAATAGTGAGTTCGTAATTGGATGAACCACTATTCACCACAACCCTGTCCAACTTTGATGCTCAATCGGTTAACTTCTATAATGAGACAGCTTTCCTCTCCGGCTTTCCAATAGGAAAACGTGGTATTAATACTCCTATAACATTTAATATGACGCCGGTAACGAGTATAAACGAAAGTGTTAAATATAATTAAAAATCACAATTCTCAAATGACGCTTTATTATAAAAAAAAATTAAAAAAAATTTGATTCCTTATAGAGTATAAAGAACTATGTACAACAATAACAAAAAGACGTAAAATAATTTGCTGGAATTGAGCGCTAAGCAAATTCAAACGTACTCTAATGAATCGCGAACTAAATACATATAACTAATAAATTGCAAAGATACTTTTTTCTATCACCCCAGATAAACGAACTCAAAAGTAAACAGATAAAACTGTCAGACCGAACAAGTCTCTAACGCATGTACAAAACCACCAACCTTAAAATCTGAAACGTACTAGAATTTAACGTTACAAAAAATTACTTGAAACGAAAAAATTATCGTTATCATTTATATTTCAATTAATATTAAAATATATAGAAATTCATACAATCAAAACTACAATAATAAATGCATTCAATAAAGAAATAATAATATAATAAAAAATAAACTTACGTAGTTTTATTTTTTTGAATATATGAGACACACCTCGAGTAAAAGTATAATTAAATCAAAATTACGAGGTATACAAACTCGTATAAATTCAGTAATGACTTCAGCAATCACAAACACTATTAATACAAAACAAAAACCGAAATTACTTGAAATAAGAGATAAAAAGTTTTGTCTACAAATATGCAACTCTCTTACTCGGGTAACAAGACGTGTCTGAAGCAAAAATCATAGCCAAACGGCGAACTACAACCCTAATCAAAACTAAATCAAAATAAAACAGTTCAATACAAAATCTGTAATCATAAATAATTTCAAAAAACATACAGAGTCATCAAAAATAAAAATTCCACAATAAATACTTAAATTCTTCACAAAGTTGCGGGGAAAAGTCCATAGCAATATGTTAAAATAAGTCAATAAAGATAAACAGGACTAATTATTAACAACAAAGATAACCAGAATGTAGATAGAAAGGATTTTAATTTATAGAAAATATATAAGAATTTACTAAATTTATCGCATACGAAACTATCTTTCCATCTATCTAAAGACGAACAAATAAAAGAATATACAGAGAATTTCATATAACTCGAAATATATAAATGTAGAAACCATAGGTACAAAACTACTATGCACTTGCACTGTCCCATAAACAATACAACATTGCTAATAGTTACGATATGGTTCATGTTTGTGTTGTTAAATTATTGACAGCAAATTTCATTTAATTGGCAATATTTTATGATTAAAAATACTAAATTTCTGATAAATATCCTATAATAAATTATTTAACAATAAATTTTCAAATATTTCTCCATTGACTTCCAAACAGTAGCTTAAACGATGATAAAATTATTAACAGAATTTAGTGTATCGGCTGTAATTGTTCCAGAAACATCGATTATTCTATTCTTCAGGTGATTTAAGTTTTCAATTTCACCATTGTAAACATGCGTTTTTAAATAACCCCAATAAAAAAAGTCAATAAGTGCCAAATTTGGTGACCGCACCAAGCTATTGCTCCACCGCGTCCTATCCAACGTTCAAGAAACGTTATATTTGAATATTGACGCAAATTTACAGAATAATGAACAGGGGCGCCATCGTGTTGATACCGTTATTGGCGAAGAAGGTTTAAAGCATTTAGAGCGGGAAGTATTTCTGTTTGTAGTAACTGTAAATACTTTTCACTGTTTAAATATCCATCAATAAAGCTGAGCCTATAATATGATTGCTAGTGATTCCTGCCCACACATTTACTTTTTGGGGGTACTGTGTTTCTGGTTTCATTTAAAAAAATGTAAATTTCTTCTACTCCAATATCGAGTGTTTTGTCGATTTACTTCACCAGTAACGGAAAAATGTTGCTTTAGCCGTAAATACAATTTGTTTCAAAAAATCAGGGTTATTATTGATAATTTCTAATAACCGCTCACAGAAAATATTCCTCTTCTCGTCGTCACTGAATCTAAGTTCTTGATGATTTTCTAATCTATAGCAGTGATACTTTTCACTTTTCAAGAGTCTAAATACACTTGATTTACTTATCCCTAATTGTCTTGCCAATTGCCTAATAGAAAGTAGATTGTTAGTTTCGATGTTTTCAAGTAATTGGTTTCTACATACATCAGTTCTTGCGGTATTTGGTCTTCTTCCTTTCCGATGCCTTAAGTCTATATACCCTTCAATTTTAAATTTCGCAACTAACCTTGATATAGACGAATTTGGTACTGGCCTTTCTGAATAGGTATTGTGAAACACGTCAGCCGTTGCTTTCAAACTTAATCTCGAAAGGTAATTAACTTTCCTCTTCTTCGTGTACATTATTTAAGGTTAATATTAAACTAATGTATGACGTATCAAAATACTATTACTGTCAAATTATATTAACATGTTGCATTTTATGTGAGACAAAGTAAAGCATGTACGCATGTTTATAATGGTCAACAGTTTGAAATTTAATTTAATTTGTAGTTCTGTTTTTTTTTTAAATCGGTTCTTATCAGACCTCATAGTGAAAGGAAATTTTGTAGGATACGGTCTCAGTTATTGATATGTTCTATCGAAAATTTTTCGATAATTGTTGAATTTGAGTATAGGGCATGGTACATGAAACATACTTAGAATTGGGTGCAGAATTCAAAAATGAAATAAAAATAGGTGTTTCCATGTGAAAAAATTAAGTTGATGGTCGAATTTATTTTTGGTCCACTCTGTGTCCATTTACCATTAGAAAATACGCAGTAAAAATAAAAATCGACGTGTCCGAGCGTTGGTCCTAAAAACAAACCCATGAATGTTAAATGAATTTGTTCCAACCCACGCGTCTTCACTGTATGTAGCGATTTTACGAAACAAATTCTTCTTCTTCTTTGTCCTACTCCTTATGCCCTTTTCAGACGCCGGATTGGGAGTCCCAGTCCTCCTCTACCCATTTCTTCCATTCCTTTTTATCTCTCGCCATAATTCTCATTTCTTCCATCGTCTTCTCTTTCTTCCTTGCTATTTCCTCTATTTGGTTTATCCATTTTATTCTTGGCCTCGCTTGTTGCGCTTTCCTTATTTCTCCCACCTCCATTATTCTTTTGTAATTCTTTGCTCATTCCTACTATATGTCCATACCACTTCAACTGTTTCTTTCTTATTCTTTCCAATATTGATATTTGTTTTCTCATTTCTCTTATCTGTTCGTTTTATACTTGTCCCATATCGTTTTTCCTGATATTTTTCTTAAGTGTTTCATTTCTATTGCCTCTATTTTCGACTCATGTTACCCAACTGCATAAGTTATTATTGGTACTGTTATTTGATTATGTACTATTCTTTTAACTTCCAAATCTATATTTTTATGACCCAATATTGTTTTGTTTATTGAGTAATACAGTCTTGTTGCCTTGTTGCCTCTATTGTGATTTCTGCGTCTATTTTCCCGTCCTCCGGTATCATTGTGCCTAGATATTCGTATGTTGATACCCTTTCTAATATTTCCTCCTCGCATTTAATTTCCTTGTTGTTTTGATAATTTTTATTTTCGTTAATTATCATTACTTTCGTCTTACTCACCTTAAACTCCATTCTGCTTCTTCCAATTTCGCTCTTCCATATATTTACCAATTTCTGCATTTTATTTTTTAAGTTTGCCATCAATACTTACAACAGGCTACTTATGCTGACCGGTTGCAAATTCCTATACCCTACTATTGTTTCTAATTGCTTTCCTTTTTCCTTTATTCTTTTAATTATTTCATCCATAACCAGGATGAATAGCAATAGACTTAGACTATTCCCTTGTTTTATTCCCTTACTCATTATAAATTCTTCAGATCTTTTTGCTCCAATCTGTATATTACTGTTTCATATGTGTTTTTTATTATTTTTATTAATTCTGTGGGTATTTCCCTTTCCTTCAGGCATTTCCATATTTTTTTCTATCTACCGTATCGAATGTCGCTTTCAAATCTATGAAAGTCAAATATAATTCTCCTCCTTCCTCTATCTTCCTTTCCATCAGCCTTCTCAGTATATATATGTTATAGCTCAATTATCTACCTAGCTTAAAAGCAGCTTGTTCTTCTTCCAATAATGGCTCCACATACATTCTAATCTCTTTCCTATTATTCTAGGATATCCCTTAATGGGCTAAACATATTGGTCTATAGTTTTCACACTCCGTCGGCTCTCCTTTTTGGATATAGGTATTATTAGGTTGTTTTCCCACTCCCTAGGAATGCGTTGTTTTTCCTATGCCTCTTTACATATTTCCCACAGCCATTCCTTTCCGTCTCTCCCCATTCATTTCATAATTTCCGGAGTTATTTCATCTTCACCGCATGCCTTTTCTGTTCTTATTTTGTTTATTGCATCCTCAACATACTCTCTTGTTATTTCTTGCATTTTTTCTTCTTTGTCCTGCTTTTCTGTGTTATGTCTTGGGCGACTACTCGTATATTTCTCCGTATAGTATTAATTCTACACCTCCACGAAAAAATGTAAAAAGCAATATCCTTAATTTCTCCATTTTCTTGAAATAACAGCTTCTTAAGAATATATACCTATTTAAAAGAATTGTTTCACTGTTATATCAAAAATTATTGTCATTAATTGGCAACTTATAACGAAAGCAGTAAAGTAAAATCATAACTAGCAAAAAGTAAAATTTTGTGTAGAAGAATTTTATATATATTTTTTAAATCCTCATATTATCACTCTCTTGTTAATAAATAAATAGTTAATTAGTTAAGAAATATTTATTAGTAATTTATTTAATTTTATGGTTGTTCTTCCTCCTTCATCTTATTATGTCAGTTTGTAGCCTTTTCTCTGTAAAGCATTGGAATATAAATTCTTATAAGAATCAATGTTCCTCGATTCGCTATTAATGAAACTTAATAAAACAAGCAAGTATCTTTGCATCTAAAATTTACTGCAATTCTATGTTTGAATATTAATTAACGATTATTATTCGGGTAATTAGATGTCTAGTCTTGCATTAATGAGTAAAATTAGCAGTCGTTTATTTGCTAGCATATACTTGTCGATTTAATTTCTTGGCCATTTGGAATTGCTTCATTAACGATCGCGTAGGTCCATTAGGAACACAAACTTATTGAATCGTATTGCTATTTTATCGGACATTTTATTTTTGCCTCTCAAATTAATATCACAAACTTTAAGCGGCGCATGAGGCCTAACGTCTTTTTCTGACTTCATTAAGGCGATGTAAATTTATATTCACCATATTATATGATGGTTATCCCGTCGACTTATCAATTCCGCGAGCGGTTGCGGGCAGGTAGTTGCAAGAGTAATAATGTTTACAGTTGAAAGAGAAGCCGCTCTAATTGAAACGAGAACCCTTAATTGTATAAACGATCTCGGTCGTTTAATAAAATAAACGTTGGTAGAGGTACACGATTACTACCTTTATGTAATCCACTAACAGGAACGCAGATTGAAGTAGTAAATTCTATAATTAATGTAGATATTTTGTTTTTCAATTTGCGGAATGAAGTAATGGAAATAAAACAAAATGAAAAATTACACTTTTTTTTAAATTTTCAATTTGCCTTTTTTATCACAAGTATTTTTTTTTAATTTATGCAGAACATCGAATGTAATGAATCATTTAATTTGTTTGCAATTTAATTGAAAGTCGCAGAACAGAGATAACTATTAATACAGAATAATAGCAGAAAGGACAAAAACCCCGGTACCTTTGACGGTTTTGTGTTTGGTGACCATGAACTATTGTTAAGAGAATCGCCATTTCAATAATATATTAAAGTATCAGGTGGAAGCATAAGTTCGCAGCGTTTGTGATTTCTTTTAGAATAAGAGTGCCTTCAAAAAAAATTCTTAGGCATGATGCTGTGAAATCGACTTTGGGTATAAAATAGAAACAAAAATTTAAAAGTAAAAATAATAAAAAAAAATAATAATAAATCAAACGTAACCTGAATAGCAAAAACGAATAAAAATGAAATCAACGGAGGTTGTGTCTTTTAAAATGTACCTCGTACATAATATTCCAATTTTGTATTAAACATTATATATAAATAATTTAACGATAGGTAGATAAGTTTGAGGTTATCTTAATTATATTAAGCATACTTACAATTTAATTGAATAATAAAACATACTGTATTTACCGAAAATGTAGAAAAAGGACGCAGAATAATCTTTTCTTTAAGCACTAGTAACACTAGCAATCACATTTAATTTCAATTCATTGTATTTTACAAACAACATTCCAAATGGACACGTAAACATGAGGTGCCAAAGGCATTTAGAAACAAGAGAATCAAATAAACAAGCCATTCAACATCAAGAATAGGATCAGTCCAATCTAAAAACAACGCAAATATCAATAACGAAATGCAAACAAAACATTGTCATATAAAAATAATATAATTAAAAACACCAATGTTTAAAACGTAAATAAATGCAAAGTGTCAAAATCAAAACCATATTAGAATGCGCATTCCCAATAATAAAAATATAATAAAGGAAACATACACATTGAAATTAGAGGGGCGAGAAAAACCAATACGAGAAACTAAGGAAGAAAAAAGAGAAAGAAAAATGCCAAGAGGATTTAGATAGGATGCAGGCAGATTTACCTGGAAAAATTTGCAAGATACGACACGAAGTAAAAGAAGTTCCTGGAATGAAGACGAGAGAAAATTTGTAACCCCATGATAAAAGGTACAAAACACAGAAATTACGACAAAAGAGCAAGTATATAGGCAAAAAGATTGCGCACAAAAATAGAAAAAAATAGATAGGAACATACAGGGGTCAAAATGTAAAATAAATTTGAAACTAGAAAAAATAGAAATAAATCCCTCGAAGTGGGAAAGATATTCCAAGAATCACAAAACATAGCATATAAAAAGCCAGACGCGGCAGAATTAGGGATTCATCAGATATTCACCTCACATTCATTAGAGATTCGAGATTCATATTTGCATTTTGCATTATTGTCATTATTATAAACTAACTAGTTTTCTGCGGTCAATCTTTGAGTTAACAGACGTTAACAATTTATTTAAATTAAAACAATATAAGTGTGAAAGATATATTTATAGCAATTAGTATAGTTATTATATTAATTATCACTGCAAAATTATCATAATGTTCATTTACAAGAACAATTTGATAGAACCAATAAGGAACTTAGTGTAGAGTAAGTAAGACCTTACACGCGGTAGAATTGAAGTTTATAAAGCTTAACCAAACCATTTTAAAACGCACGTGAATTATAGATATTAATAAATAATCATAAATACACGATTGAAATGTATCTTAGGCCAGGTATTCGAGACAAATGAGTAGGAAGCAGATTTCCACGAGTAATCTTGAAATATATGTGCTGTTGAAATATTAAATTAAACATTCATTAATTGGCGTGAAAAACAATAAAATACATATACAGGGCGAAGATAAGCGTACTATTCTGTAGGAACTTGACTGCTACTTAAATACACGCTGAATAGTACACTCGAATTTAAAACAAATGTCAGTAGAAACCAGGAATCTATAATTCAATAAAAAGATATTGTACTTTGAGTACTAAGCTTAACAACATTAACAGGGCAAATACCCCCTTTTGTAAGTGAAATACCTAAACGTGATTGTGTAAGAGGTTCAATTGAATCCAAGACCAAAGACACCAAAAACTATACGTGTGTTGGTAATAAATAAAATTTGTACAAAAATTTTCATTGAAGTTAGGATGAGATATTTTAAGTTAAAACAAAATAAGATGTGAACATACAAAGAGATAATAAAACAATTATTAACGATTTACCTCTTGTTGTATTATTTCTTTACATTTACTTTGAACGCTAGGCCTAACTACGTAGAGCCCAAGAGATCGTCCTGAGATACTTAAACGTTATACATAGTTTAATAAAAATATGCTTGAGAAACTGCCCACACTATCATTTATTTTATATTAAATCATATCAAGCGCAAAACACACAGTAATATGTCAAAGTTATTTTAATATCGTATTATTCAGTAACACAAAAGTGTTAAAACACATATCTTATGTACACATGGATATACACAAAGCATACTTACTTTGTATTGGTGAGACTTCTACGTACAGACACGCGTTTCGAAATTATCTTAGCTCTCGTCAGTGTGCGAGGGGAAGAAGCACACGCCAAATGCTTGCGTTGCTGCTAATATAAGCACAATCTTTTATATCACATGTCATGAGAAAGCATCTCAGGACATATGATGGTCAAGAGCGGCATGCCGGCAACAGTATTACACTATTTACAAAGAAAGCGTAACTGGGGGAGAGTTCAGCACGAAAATGGTTTACCCGATTTAAAAAGGATCATTTTGACAGAAATGATTCTCAACGTTCAGGAAGACCATTAGCTTTTGATGAAGGTCGTCTGAACGCTTTAATTTATAGTGATCCACACAAATCAACTTGGGAATTGGCCATTATAAAGGATTGTAACCAATCAACCATAATACGACATTTTCATTCCATGTGAAAAGTTACAAAAAGTGTTTCGTTGCCGCATCTTTTGAACGAAAACAACAAGAATCAGAGCGTCAACATTTATGTCTCTTGCTAGGTCGCCAACAACATCGACTGTGAGGAATGGGTTAGCCCTGACAAAAATACAACTTTCCCAGCAAAAGCTGGTACTCGTCCGTGTAAGCTGAAGTTGCGTGTGCATCTGGAAGGCATCGTTAACTCATTCTGCACCACGATAACGCTCGCTCTCATACTACTAGCATTACAATCCTGATTTCACTCCGTCAGATTTCCATCTATTTTGCTATCTGTCAAACAACCTTGGAGAAATCTCCTTTAACAATGATGTAGCACCTCAGAATTGGCTTTTCACTTTCAAACCACCGGATTTCTTCAGGCGTGGAATCTAATAATTGTCAGAGCGTTGGGAGGCAATCCGAAATAATGGAGCAGAAAATATTCTAGGTTAGTACATATATTTTATTTGTTAAAAAATTAATCAATTTTAGCTTCAATAAAAACGCTACAAACTTATGCATTAACCCGATATATCGTACAACCAATTCAACCCTGTCTATTTGTTAATATATAATTAATAACTATTTAGTATGAGCTTTTTTGTTATGCAAGCCTAACATTACAAATGTGATGTGTTGCTACCTTTAACAAATCTCCTTTTTACAGAAATAAAAAATGTTAATATACTGCCACTGGAAATAACGACTATGATATGTATAATCATAAATATGTAAATACGAATGATTAATTTGAATATATCTTTAAAAATGTACAAACACACTGTATTTGTACTATTCATAAATGTCATTTGAATATATTTTTCCTGTTCTTATTTATTTTATTACAAAATATTTACATATGCCACAGTAGAGACTTGTCTTAATAATGTACATATATGTGTATATATAATATATACAATCATCTCAACCAAACAGTACTATTTTTTAAGTTCCGGTGTTCACACAGAACGGAAATGTTTATATGTTTAAATATCTAGTAAATTCTTTAAAGAATTGGATACTTTCTCAGTACTAAAGTACTTTTTTTTCAGCAATTTGTAAATATGCCTTTTCTAATTTTGGCTTTATTTTTCTTTTCTGGCATATTTATGTAACAGTATAAAATTCTAATTTATCTTTTTTATTTTTGTAAAATTTTAAGTTTAACATAGTTAAAATATATTTGATTATATAATTATTTATGAAACAGAAATATTTGTAATAAAATTGAAAATATTTTAAAAATCTGGTGTGGAGAACATAATGCAAGTTAATATTTTTGTGAAACTTGTTATTCAGACACGCAGACACGTGTTTCGGCATGCTGTAGACTCGTTAGTGCATGATGTTGGGATATACAAAATTTACAGAAATAACGCCCTTACTACATACAATCACGTCTCATAGAGCAGCATGGAAGAACACTCAGCGCTGACTAATGTTAATATCACGAACGTTAAACCAACCATTTCCGTCCACATGACTATTGTAAGACAAAGTAGTTTCCATCAAACAATCACAGCCGTAACATACAAAAACTGTATTTTGATGTTATATATATATATATATATATATATATATATATATATATATATATATATATATTGTATTTTGAGTGGGTAGAACGTCACCATTTCTTGAATAAAACAAACATATTTTCAATAATATCGAAATATTATTAAAATTTGGGTGTGGAGAACCCAATACAAGTTAATATTTGATTGAAAATTGGTGTCCAGACATGCAAACACGTGCTTCGTCTTGCTATAGACTCGTCAGTGCACAATGCTGGGATAGACAACATTTACTACAATTCCCTTGCTACATACTATCAAGTGACAAAGGACAACACGAAAGAACACTCAGCGCCGTTCATTACCTAATGCCAATATCGCGAACGCTAAACTAACTATTACCGTCCACATGACAAGTGTAAGATATCCGTTATTGACATTAGACAATGAGCGACGCTGACCGTTCTTCCATGCTGTCGTTTAAAGCTTGATTGTATATACGAGGATTGTTCCGAAACTACGTGGCCTAACACAGAGATGGCGCGAATTTGCAGGAACCTTCTTTACCATTCTGTCGAATCATCCTTTAATAGGTGACCTTTAACACTTTGACAGTCGAGAGCGATCCGTCAATTAGTCTGCTTTTGATAGTACGCCAAAGTGAACGTCTCGTGTGATTTTGTAATAATGGAAAAAACTGAGTTGACGGCAGTGATAAAGTACTTTCATTTGAAAGGCATAACACCAATCGAAGTCAAAGCAGAGGTGGGTTCAACACTATTAGAATTCGCTCCTTCTTTTTCAGTGGTTAAAAACTGGGTTGCTGAATTTAAGCGTGGTTGTACGCAAATGATGAACCGCGTAGTGGGCGTCTAAAAACTGTTACTGTTTCGGATATGATTGAAAAGTCCACCGTGTTGCCTTGGATGACTGTCGCGTAAAAGTGCGCGAGATAGTAGACATTGTAGGTATCTCAAATGACAATGTGCTTTGAGTGCTGCGGTTACTCACACCGGAGCAAAAACTGAATCGTTTGAGTGTTTCTGGTGAGCTTTTGGCACGTTTTCGCTGCAATCAAAAGGACTTTGTACTCTGTTTCATTAGCGTCGATGAATCCTGGGTACACTATTACATACCCGAAACCAAAAAACAATGAACAAGAAAAGGGTCTCCGGCACCAAAGAAGACAAAAACGGTTTTGATAGCAGGAAAGGTTATAGCAACTGTTTTTTGGAATACTAGTGGAATTATCTTGGTCGACTACTTAGAAAAGAGGAAAATAATAAATGGGGTGTATTCATCAATCAAAGAGAAACGGCCTCATTTGGTAAAGAAGAAAGTGCTTTTCCCCCAGGATAACGTACCTGCCCACAAGTCTGCGATTGCAATGGCGAAAACTCATTAATTATGATTCGAATTAGTGCCTAATTCACCCTACTCTCCAGATTTGTTTCCCAGAGATTATCATCTCTTTCCAAACCTAAAAAAAATCGCTAGGAGGTAAGAGATTTTCGTCTAATTCCGAGGTAATCGCTGCTGTAAATAGCTATTTCAAGGATTCATCAACCTACAATGAAGGCATTACTAATTTGGAATATCGTTTGTATAAGTGCGCTGAGCTAGTAAGAAATTATATTGAAAAATAAAATGTTTTTTGTCAAAAAGACTTGCGTTTTCTTTATTAGGCCACATAGTTTCCGAACCACCCTCGTAGTAAGGGAGTTCTAGCGAATTTTGTCTATCCCAACATCATTCACTGACGAGACGAAACACATGTTTGCATGTCTGAATAGCCATTTTCGCAAATATTACCTTATATTGTGTTTTCTTACACCCGATTTTTAATAATATTTTGGCATTATTTTTTATTAAAAAAATTGTCAAAGTTTTAGACACTACATATTACTAATTCTTAGTTTACCTTTTTGAAAAATACAGTACCAATGATAAATTTTCAATATTTCCGAATTTATGCTTATACTTATAGGATATTTGAATGAATCTTTTCCGTCCAAAATAGTTCCCAATAGACGTTTTCAAAATCAATCTGTTGAAGAGGAGCCATAACGTTAAAACGTCAAGTATTACAGAATTGTTTGCTGTATTATTCAGTTCAATCAAATTTATACTTTATTCACAATTAAATATTATATCTGGATAACTAATTTAGGAAGACTCTGTATTTTAATAAGCTAGTTTCAGTACTACAACCTCGAACAAATCCATGCTGTTCTGAAACAATTACATCAGAATAGGATGCAAGTAATCCATCAGCTACCAAGGCACCTTGCTAAAAACAAGAAAGTTACTAATAGGACGATAATTTCGAATGTCCTATTTATATATTGGAATATAATAAATGGAGTTTTCCATTGTGAGGAAAAAGCTCCACAATTAGTTATGTCACTAATATTTATTATTTCGTTATGTTGCTGGTCCTATAAAACAAACTAAAATTGTACGTACTTACTAACAAAAAAAAAAATTAATTTGTTTTTCAATCAAAACCAATACAAAACAAGTCTTATTACGTATTACTTATTTGTAATTAAGTAATATTAGCTTACTTTTGAGTAAATGTACCTCTTTGTATTTTCTATATCCATTTTATACACGTAAGAGAGTTTATAAGAATAAATAACAATCATTATAACATGCTTGATACACAATCTTGGTGTACATCGATTAAAATTTAAAAAATTTCTAAAATAATGTATGTTGTCTTCCCGAGAGTATATCGAAGTGGAAGGAATACTTCTGCGTTGTAACTATCTATATAGAGTAATTAACCGGCTGAGTATTACCGCTTCACTTTAAAGATCTTGAGCTCCAATTAAAATTAAACAAGTTATTACCGACGATATGATGGGTACATAAACACCGCTCGCGCGGATTACAAATTCGATCTGAGGAAAGACGAAGAAAGAAATCCCCGTCTATCAGAAGAACAGAGGAAAACGATCTAAAAGTCGAAAGAGAAAAAATTAAAGTAAGGAAGATGATGTGAAATTACAGTATTCCGTCCTAATAAGCTCAAAAAATATTTTTATATAAAATAAATACAAATTGCTCATATATCCATTTTTTATAACTTGATTAATAAAATATAGAACTGTTTCCATTATTTTCTCCTATTCTCGTACTATTTGAGATAGATGCATTTGTGAAGCAACCAAGATTATATTTAATGTGAATCTAATGTGGTAGTTTAAAGCTGGTTAATAATCCAAAGCAGATGAAGATTAATAGAGTATGCGCTCTTTAATGATACATGGAACATTGCACTGGCAATATTTTTCAATAAAATACTGAATACAAATAAAATATAGAGAATTCACATTATTTTACATTCAATAAAGAAAAGGAAATAACCATACGAAATATCTAGAGACAATGTAAAAATTAGCTAAATTATCAGAATAATTGAAACATCCATGAGTAGGTAAAACCCCACCAGTTTTGTATAATACAAAGGTATTTTTAATAATGTAAATTATTATTAAAAATCTATTAAAAAAATTAATAGTGAACCTGTATTTGTGTTCTTCACACCAGATTTTTAATAATATTTTTATATTATTAAAAATACCTTTGTATTAGCTAAATTAAATAAATAGAAAACTCCAGTAATATCACAAGTGCCAGCAACAAGCTCAAGAATGCTTGTCCAATAAAATTTCTTCTTTACCATTCACCTTATTATGAGGAGTAATGATCACTAATCAAATTGAATTATTTGAAGATGATTTGAACGGTAGGAACGCTAAGGAAAAGGAAGTTGGTGAACAAAAACAAAAAAAAATCAGTGTTAAGATCGTTATTTAGGGAGAAATTTATAATATTTTTTGTGCAAAAACATTTCGCATCTTTCAACTAACCTATTATTAAATAAGAGTTCCAGCCTTGTTTCTCATCATCTGTTATTTACCCAATATACCGGGTGTCCCAATAGTGCAGTGTCGGTCGATATCTCGATACCGTTTGAAGGTACAAAAGAACTTTTCAAATAAATGTATTTAATTCTGAAAGGGGCATAGCCTAATAAGACTTTCGTTTATACAGGTTGTCTCCGAATAGCAGTACTGCACCTAACTTATTTTTTTAAATATTTTATTCCATTTTTACAGTCTTCTATAAAATAGACATGCTTCTCATATATCATATTGTCTATACCTAATCGTAATCGTTTTTGAAATATTTAACATTTTCTCATGTTTTTACCAGAACCGAGATTTTTGGTATGTGAGTAGCTTATACTTGCAATAACTTTTACGAATTGCTAAAATTATTTTTTTTGATACAGAGTGTTCAGGAAATCGAAAGCAACATCACAAATTTCAGATGGAAAAATCTCCATTTTTTAAGTGGAATGCATAGTGCTTTTTTATTATTTTACTCCTAAAGTAAAGCATTTTATTTTTACTTAAGCATATCATATACCTATCCGCAATAGATTTAGAGATTTTTTCGTTTTTAAAATCGCTTTACACTTTAAGGCAATAAGTTCTTAAAACTAAGACGGCCATGGAAAACAAATAACACACATCAAAATTCTAAATTGTTAAATTGCTTAATGCAGTATATGCTCTATAAGCTATAAGTCAATTACGTGGGTGTTTCCCCATGTTTTAAAAATGAATTTTTTACAACAAGAACTTATAAATATAAAGGCACACAGCGATTTTAATTTGGATTGTTTATATTATAACATATGCTGCTGAAAAACTAATGAAACAAAATAACAAATTTTTATTTAAATCAAGAAATAGCACGAAAATTAAACAAAAATAGTACTGAGCAGTGGGCATATAAACCGGAGACAACGAACTGTATAACGACTGCAGCCTACTTCCAAGGTTACACAAAACTACTGCTAATGACACCTACTAGACTAGGTGTTCAATATGTCCACCATTTTGGTCTTGACAGATAGTAAGCCTGCGAATAAAATTTTGATGCACCCTTTGAAGCATATTTTCATTAATGGATTCAAATACACGTCTTATTCTGAACTTCATATCTACCACTGTGTTTGGAGTAGTTTTGTATACCTGTGCTTTAACATAGGCCTATAAAAAGAAGTCTAATTTTGTCAGATCTGGAGATCTTGCAGGCATGTTTGCAGGCCAGTTCACTGATCCTCCTCTACCAATCATTTATTTTCAAAATTTGTATTGAGATAATCCCTCACCTATCTGCCTTTCCCTTCCTTTAAACGTTACCAAAATTTGAAAAAGGCCGTAAGTCGCTGTTGCAATATATACACTCAGAAAAATGTAGTTGTACAGAGAACAAAATATTTGTAGTGAATGTAATATGAAAAATATACACTACAGCTGTAGTTCAATAAACAAAAACACAAAAAAGTCCAACTAGAGTCTAAAAGTACTAGAAGCTATTTTTTATAGTTTGATATTGTGGTAGATTTTACAAACGCTTGATACGTAAACAAAACGATACTTTCGTGGTAATTCACAAGACAAGTAGTTAAATAAAGAAATTAAAATCGAAACAATTAGTATTATTTGTTACGTACCTAGAGTATGATAATGTTATAATAAAATTTTTCATGTTTTATTGTTATATATAGGTACTATTTTGTACTCTAATGATTCCTGCGCTAATGGGTAAATCAGGCGAGATATAACTGCAATAATAGTGTAGTTGCCTAATTTTCAGCATTAAATTCTTAGAACAACGAACAATTCAGTTCGTACACCACAGTACGACAGCGTAGTTAAGCGAACGGCATTTCAATTAACATAGTGTCAAACAGGATTTACCACGGTCAGTTCCTGGATAGGTGACAAGGAATAAAGTGTCACTCCAAGTCAGTGAGTTCAAATCCTCGACACTGAAAGATGAAAGAGCCATTACAGATTCAAAATGAATTAGGCATTGCAGTAGATATTATTTTATACAAACATCTATATGTAAGGGAGCTGGCAAATCGGTTGATTCCACATTTTCTAACCAAAGAACAAAACCAAGCACGGGTAAACTGGTGTAGGTTTATGTATTATCTTCAAAGAAAGTATAAATATCATTACAGGTGTTAAATCCTAGATATACACTTAACGACCTCGAGGCAATAAAACTGCAATTAGTTGCTTGTGTTTGAAAATAACGTTTTCCTCATTTTATTTGCGGTAAAAGAGCAAACTAAATTGCTTTCTAAATATGATTGCTGTTTTCTTCAGGTATAGTGATCAAGTTATAGTAATTTCTTTTGAAAATCATAAAACTAAATGCCGATTGGTATTGAGAAGCTTCAAATCTTTGAAGAATTGTGTAGTGATCGCCAAGTTGTAAGAAATATTAGAAAAACCCAACGGTAACGGTAATCTAGTTCACAATTACAGCCTTTAATTTTACGTAGGTTAAGAATTTGTAAAACTAAATTATGACGAATGTTTTAATCTATATACGGCCTAAAAATTCGTTGTATTGACATTACCACCCAAACGCTAATTTTAAATGAATGCAATGGTATTTCCATTAAATTGTGTGGATTACCTGCCGATCAAATTTTGTGAATTAACATAACAAGACAGGTAAAACCATGCTTTATCGGAGTAGAAAGTAATATTTTACTGGTCAATGTTATTATGCAGATGACCATTATACCATTGACAAAACTAGATTCGTTGTAAAAATAAGTTAGGTAAGTTTGATGGACAATTGAAAAGTTATATTGGTATGTTTTTCAGATTTTTTTTACGGGCGGGTTTATAGGAGAGGTCTAAAATGGATGTAGGAAAACTTGAAAAACAGATTAATTCTTAAATAAAACTTACGTATTAGTTGGAATAGACAACGTACAGAAATATGAACATTTTGTTCAATAATTTGATTCACATTTATAAAATATCGGGTGTAACAACAATGAAACAACCAATAGACTTACCTTTAGTCAGCCACATTACCAGTATTTAAAAACCGGTCGATTATTTCACTGTGTTGTGAAAAGTTTCGATATTCAATTCAATTGGATTTTCTGGATACATTACGATAAATTGATTATAAGGCAACTGCTTGGAATATATCCAATTAACATCGTTTTGCAAGGCACTTCCAAAATAAGCCATTACAATAAATTTATTTTATTGGACAGTAAAGCCTATTTTCATAGTAAAAAACAACCAATTCTTTTGTTTATTCGCTTGTTTGACTTTTACGAGGTCAAACTTTTGGAAAATTTAAATTTAAAAATCAAACATGTCAACACATGTCAGACATGTAAGTTGCTAACTTAAGAAAAAAATTTCAGTCATTTATATCCACCCGTTATTTCAAATATTTCATGAAGTTTTTAAATATAAAAGGAATTTTTTTTTAACTTTAACGTAAATTAATTACCAGAAGAAATACTCGGCCGTAATTCCAAACCACCAATTTACAGAAATATTACCCCTTAACATAGGCAACCACCATATATCCCCTGTATTTAAGGTATATCAACAAGTACACGGATAAAGTGTACAAACAAGTTCTTAAACCATTTTTAGCGGTTAATAATTGCCGCTTAATCCTAATATCCTGTTTATTGTGTATTAATACGTACTACGTACGAACATATGGAATAATTAAACATTGCAGCTATTAAGATGGGGGAAAGTAATTTCAATCGGATTCTTGACTGGGTTAGTTTGTGATATAAGTCTATAACGTATAAGTCGTCACTCTAAATAGAAATACCTGTAATTAGCATAGAGAGCAGTGAGTTGAAACAAGGCGATCTAAATTAAGAGCAAGCGAGATGTCTTAAGGCAATTTTTGCAGTGGTACAGGAAGAGAGAAACGACAAAAATTATGGTAGCACTCATTATGCATATACTTGTGCTTGTAAATCTAACGAAGCGATAATGATTTAAATATAAGACTTAAATTAATTACCTTGTCTACTTAATGCGGTAAACAAATGTGCAACCATATAATTTGCAATTTGTGCATTTTAAAAAATAACTTTTCACAGATCTTGAACACTGGTACAAATATATAGTCTTTAGATGTTTGAAAGAGATAAATTGATTTGAAAGGTCCGATCTACAAGAGTTAAGATAATACTACAAAGGAATTAATTCTCAAACGAGAGCTATATGTTTATTAATACTATCCAATTATAAAGGAAACACATTAATATAAAAATAAATTCTAAAAAGCAGTAAACATAGCATATAAATCCATCCTAAAACTAAAGAGCTATTTCTTTTATTCAATGTTTAAATAAGGGTTGAGATTACATCACTACTCAGCACAACCTCACTACATTAAAAATTTTAATTTAATCATTTAAATATTATCCATAACATCATTTTAATCATCTCTGTCGATAATGTCATTCCTAGTACAACTAACAACTGAGACTAGAACTACTATTGAACATGATGAAGACTTCAAAAATCCATAAACAAAAAATTGAAGTCCATTAATAAAACGTTAAGGGCCAGTCTTTCCACCTCCAAATAAGGTTCGTTAGGTACCGTTATTCGGTGAATAAAAGCAACTTATTCTCCTACTAAACGTTTGGGCACTTGTATTTCCTCATACAAGTTATTTGCCAAATAGGTACATCGATAACATACGAAAGATGTGATGAGTAGCGCAAATAATTCTCTGTTAATGTTTTAGGTTAGGTTTAAATTTTTGTGAACAAGTTCTGTTATAAATATTTTAGTCTATTTTAAATTATTTTTGTGTGATAATGGAGGTGTTTGAAGAAGTGGAAGATATCATTGACAATTAGTTAGTTAATTAAGTTGATTTAGCAAATCCAGAACATATATTGTACGCTGCCGTTTGCAGGGTCTCTCCATTCGCTCCCTATGAATTGTTGGCAAGTTTATGTAGTGTATTATAGCAGATCTTCACCTTTTGACTGGTTTTATAAAGGTGCCGCCTGAATACCAGACGCCTATCTATCGTTATGCCCAGATATTTAAGGTGGGGATTGTGGTTGATCCGACTAAATTCAACACTAAACTCTCTGTTGGATACCTTGCGGCTCTTCAGCAAGTTGTAGTTCTCCATTCTCTAAATTCTGGATTTGGGAACATAAAGTCAAGTCATCTGCATATAGAAATTTTCGTGATTTTGATCCTGTACAAATTTCGTGAATTTCGCTGCCATACAGTCAGGTGTAATCGTGGAGCAATATAAAATTAGTTTTTTCCGGCCTTACTCTACGGATACGATTCTTTAGTGATTGTAAAGTTTTGCAGTATTCAATTAATCGTTGATCCCTTCGGCAGATATTCGGTATGAATGACTCCCTTTGCATCCCAGAAAATGATAAGCATGACTTTCTCTGCACTGATGGAACTCTTTGAATTTTCGTACACGTTTAGAATCAGGACGACGATATTGAATAATGAATTCGGGATTCGTACCGGGTGGTGATGTTCATGAGAAAATAATCTCCTTGTCATCGATACTGAAGTTCTTGACATTTGTTTTTTCTTTGTTCTTTCATGACATCTGCTAATTGTAGCGGGACCCATCTGGCGCAAATTTTTCTGTAATTCAACATCTGGACAATTCGCCCTTATGACAGATGTTTGTACCTTGAATTCACTGGCGAACATTCTTCTGTATTCAGGCTGAATCTAAATACTCGTAAATAAGAATTATATGTTTATATGTTTACAAAAAAGGTTTTAAATATATCTATACGTTAATATGCCGTATAACGCTTTTATTTAATTATGAAACAGACATGTAAATAATTTACATATCTGTAACTGTATACTTGGACAATACATCGTATTTTCAGCATTTACTTCTGCTTAAGACATATGTTTCTGCCATCTATAGGCGTCGTGAGTTAAGCTAATGAAGCAATGTATACAAATGATACAAATCTTTATAAATAGATCTGTATCTGTATATGACATTTAGCCGAACCGCCTATCAGATAAAGCAAATCTCATCCAATCAGGTGGCAATTATTTAATAAGTGACATCTGACGGACGAAAGAGACTTTACCGAAAAACGCGATCTTTCATTTGACCCGCTAAGCTGGTCTGTTTCATAATTAAACAAAAGCGTTATACGGCATATTAACGTATAGATATATTTAAAACCTTTTTTGTATATTTACCGCCATCTGGCTCGTTTTTGAAGGACTACACCCGTATTGTTTTCGTTTTGTACCAACTTAACGGGTCAAATGAAAGATCGCTTTTTTCGGTAAAGTCTCTTTCGTCCGTCAGATGTCACTTATTAAATAATTGCCACCTGATAGGATGAGATTTGCTTTATCTGATAGGCGGTTCGGCTAAATGTCATATACAGATACAGATCTATTTATAAAGATTTGTATCATTTGTTTTGTATACATTGCTTCATTAGCTTAACTGACGACGCCTATAGATGGCAGAAACATACGTCTTAAGCAGAAGTAAATGCTGAAAATACGAGGTATTGTCCAAGTATACAGTTACAGATATGTAAATTATTTACATGTCTGTTTCATAATGTTTATATGTTGTCGATTCAACAAACAAATATGCAATTATTTGTTCAAATTCACCAAAAAATCCCCTTCATATTTCAATTAATGTAATGCGTGTTTGTGTGAAAAGTTTATATTTATTCGTTTCGTAGATATAAATTTTCTTATGCATCAACTGTTGTGTTGTTATTTATAAGTAAGTCAATGCCTTCGCAATTACCTTCTTAATATCCCGAAAAAATGCAATGTCGAGTTTTTAAATATCTTAATAATAAATTCACGCGAGAAATAATAAATTACATTTACAATTTTTAATCGAATGTTCATTTTTTCTTTGTGATCTATTTGCCTATTCTTTTAATGACAATTTCTTTGCCCTAAAAAGGGCAGATTTGTGCAAAATAGGTGGAATGTTTAAAGGAGATGTTCAATGTTGCCGCCATTTGCATAAATACAAGCTTCTAACAATCTAAGCGAAGTACACGATTTAACACGGATTTAGTACGGAAAAATGCGTTGCCGAAGACCGTCTTTCACGGCCGCGGCCTTCATAACTTGGACGCAATGTACCGCGATCTCTCAATGTGTACACGCTTTATAAAATTAAATCATTTGGTGGACATCTTCTATTCGTTCATCGTTCATAATCTTAGGTACTGTTACAGTCTTTTTCTGCTTCTTCTAATTTTTGGGGTGGGCACCAGCACGTCCAACTGTTACGGTCACGAACTCGTATTTAGATTTTATATCCTTATCAAATGAATTCGCAAGTGTATTAATTGTATGTGCGATTATTGTAAAAAAGACAATAATGAACATTCTTTTTAAATTCAAAATCTTTATTAAAATACAAAACAGGTTTATCTTTACAACTGTAAAGAATTTGATTATGAAAACATGTAAATGAATTGAAAAGCTTTTATTACATGATTTTTTTTTTAAATATATTCAGTCAGTTTTGTTCTTGAGCATTATAATTTATAACTATAGACTTGTATTTTTCAAATAACTACCTTTTTTACGTAGCAGTAAATGTTTACTTTTCCATTTAATTAATGAATTAATGACAATACCAAAGGATAAATGAGATATTGAAGATTTCCTGCTGCCGTTGCACTGTTGTTGTTGTTGGTGCCACATAATTCGAGGTAGCCGAGAGGCATCGTCGTACTCGTATACATCCATAGTAAGTATACTGACCTCTCGCAGCAGCAGCAGCGTCATCGTCACAGGTAGAAGTAATTCATTCATAACATCGTGGGAACGAGATGGAATCATTTCTAAATACGTGAATTTAGTCGCTTGTGTGCGTCTCATTTCCACCTGTACATCCACATAACGGAGTCGCCGATATCTCGCGCTCACTTTATCCGTACACTAAAGTGAAAGGGATTTGCGAAGATTGCTGGCCGGCTAGGTTACGTCGCCGCTCCCCAGTTGTTGCCTTTGGAGCTGGATGTTGATTTTCGGTTCACACGTCCTGTCCGTGTTATCGACTTACCTCTACGTTGATATACTGATGGATTGTAGAAAGATACCGTTACCTTTGGTTATTTTACTTTATTAATCAATTGGCGCCTTGTTTTGATTGATAGGCGTGTATTTCCGAACTCAATTCCAAATATATACAGTGTGTGTGACGAAGTCTGCATGATATATTAATCATTTATCATTTAAGACGCTTGAAAAATCAAGGATTTATTAATAACTTCGTGATATATGTTCGCAATGGGTTAAACTTATTATTACATTCAGACGTTAATTGATTAAATTATCGGCTTGCCAATCATCTCCCTGTTATATATTTTTTATCGCATTTACATTTTTATAAGTTATGTATAGTTACGAGTGTATCCATAAAACAATCTGTGGCTAATTTTAAATATTGTATAATGAAACTAATTAGTATTTATTTCCCTAAAATTCAATCGGACTTTGAACTGTAAGCAAAAAATATTGCTTAGAAAATTTATTTCTAAACAATCTATTTGTTTTTTGTTTGTTTAAATAATTCATTCATAACATTACGTAAATAAAATTTGTGTATTGAAAAGGACATTTGATTTTTTAAATATTTTTTATCATTATTATACATGCTGTCCTTGAAATAAAATGACAGCGTAAGAAAAATGAAAAGATGTAATTATAAAGAATATGAATCGAAAATATCAATTACGGCGCGAGCCCCAATATTAAAACCCCCCTGAAAACTGGTATCATATTCCTCCTATGAATTCAAAATAAGTTATACACACATACATACGCTACAACGTATGTTTACATAGGTAACAGCTGTTATAAAAACTGTATACTAAGGTCAATAACCTCGTACAAAATCAGCTGTTTATACATTCATGTCAATTATTAAAAATGAAGATGTGTTACATTAATTTACAAACTCATTTTAAAAATTATACTAAAAATAATTTATAGATTTTTAGAACTGTCATCATTTCGTTAATTTTTTTTTGTTAGGAGAAGTAAGAAATAGAATGCCACGATTGAATTTAAAGGCGGCAATGTTTATGTTCATAAAATCGTTATAAAATAACATTGTGTCTGTTTTGTTATGGTAAGGGTTCGATAATCTGATACGAAAGTCAGCTGTTAAAAATTTATACTTTCGTGTAAATTTTTAAAGACGTTAAAAGAACGGGCATTTAACGTCCTATTTAGTAACAGTTTATCTTTAATCGAAGATGTAAATGTAAAACATATCGAACAGAGGATACGTAAAACGAGATCGACAATAGCAAAACTATTCTGTAAATAATTTAAATATCTTAGTAATTTTTTTTCGCTTGAGTTGGAAAGATGTCCTTGATATTCTATGTAATTATATCTTTCCACTTTTCCAAACGTTGTCTTTTTATTTCAAGGACACCCGGTATAAATTGCTTTTTTTTTAATTTCTCATACTATAATTTATTTATAGTAAGTTAAATAATTGGGACATAATTTGATTTTTAAATTACTCTCATTAATTTTTTATGTTTAAATGACCAATGTATTTATGAGGATAGATCATTATGTCCGTAACTTATTTAATGACAAATGCTTTTTTTGGCCAAAAAAAACATTTTATTTCTCTACATTGTCTTCTTTGAAGTCAATACACTTCGTCTAACGTTTCTCTTTTTTTTTATTCCTTCTAAATAACAAGATTTATCGGGGTTCTCAAAATAGGCGTTTATTTGAGGAATGATTTCATGGTTGGAGTTAAAGCTCTTTCCACCTAAACATTTCTTCAGGTTTGGAAACAGAAAATAGTTACTGGGGACTATTGAATTCCGGAGAATATAGCAGACGAGGAAGCAATTCGTAGCCTAATTCAAGAAATTTCGCCATGGAGACTACGCATGTGCACATCCGTGTATTGTCTTGATGGAAGAACAACAAATGCGGTCGTTTTTTCTTCAAATCGCCGTTGAGCTGGTCCAATAAGTTGTAATATTCGCCGTAGATCGGTTTTCCCCTTTGAAAGTAATCGATGAGGATTATACCGTGCGCGTCCAAAAACATTGTCGCCCTGACCTTGTTGACCGACAAACCCACCTAAGCCTTTTTCGGTGCTGATGCGTTCGGAAAACCCCACCGTTTTGACTGCTGCTTGGTCTCCGGTGTGTTGTGATGGATCCATGTTTCGTTCACGATTATGAAACAGCGTAAAAACTCATCTGTATTGCAGCTAAACAACGCCAAATACGCCTTCGAAGTTGTCACACGATCACATGGGCAATTGTGGGCAAACGCAGCACCCATCTTGTGGATAGCTTGCTCATACGCTAGTAATCATTCAATATCGAAACGGCTGAACCATATGATATGCCTAGGGCCTCTACAATCTCGTGCACTTTCTAGTTCCGGTGGATTATTTCAATTGTTTCGGGAGTAGTGACTTCAATTGGGCGTCCAGAACGCTCGGCGTCACTCGTTCTTCTTTGTCATTGATTCTAATGGTGCAAACACCCTATAGCATTTATCAAGTTTAGCCTTGGTTTGAGTGATTCTCTTCCGTAAAAAGAAATGCTTGATGAACACAAGAAATTAACTTTTTTCCAATTTCGCAAAAATGTACGAGGTTCTTTGTTTTAAATCGCTGTCAAACTTATATGGTAGTTTTCAATTTACAATGTGGAAAACTCTAAAAGTGACGGACATAATTATCCACTTTTGTATTCTTCTTTTAAATACACGTTATAAATTATGTTATAGTAATTACTAGATATGATATTTTTTGAGATATGTGATCCAAATTTAAAGCTAGAAGATTCTCAGAATTTCAAACAGTTCCAAAACTTCCTTATTTACACCTAGTTACACAATTTTAAAACAGATACTCATTTTACAACCGCTTGAGTGGTTTCGGACTTGTAACAACTTCATTTTCTTTAATCAATACTATTTAATGTATATTTATTAGGAATCAGAATTAAAGTATACCAAATGAGCTAAAGTTAAGTCTTAAGAGAGCTCTTGATTTGCTTAATGTCTTGTTCAACGAGAAGTCCTCGTTATCTTTGTATCTGTTATCCAGTTTCTTATAAATCTACTATAGTTATATACTTCGAGATATGGATGTAGTAATCCTTTAAAATGACTTTCTAATTTGTTGTGGTGCTTTACACTTTTTTCTTTTATAATTTCCTCGAGCCAATAATAATAATAATAATGCATGCTTTAGCATACCCCAACAGCTTAACGTCAATTCCAGGGAACATTGGCAGGCCATGATTCTTATTATGCAGCGACTTAAGATACTTGGTTGTCGGTATCTACCTTAAACGAGAAGGACAACCACGAAAACCTCATCGGCCAGCAAGGAATTAAGGAAGTCTTTATGGATTGTTTGATTGGAGACATACGAAGATGCATTTATGATCATATGTAATATCTTGGCTCATTTATAATATTTCCTGGTTTTTACTTACATGCGCATCCCCAGAGTTCGGTAACACATAGCGATATTAGTTTAATTATCGTTTTGTAGATTATAATCTTATTTTGTTCTAAAGTTTAGATGTTCGTCCTATTAACTATTGCATTTATTTTAATTTTAAGTCTACTTGCTTGCGTTTCTTTTGATTATGTGTTCCTTCCATGCGAATTTGCTTGTCTGGATTTGGCTTCGTTGATCTTAATTTTCTATTTGTGTGTCCAATTTGTTTAAAGTGTTTTTTTTTAGGGTAATGACGCTAAATTTCAATCGCCGGTAGGTCTGCTCTGAAAAGATTATACGACAGAGGCAAAATAGTATCTTGTGCAACTCAAGATTTTATTGAATACTAAATTTATATATTTTCATTAACCCTAATTCTGAACTATCTGTTGTTTAAAGAGGTAAAAAAAATGTTGTTAACACTTCTAATACTTTGAATGTATATACATGACACACCCAGAAGGGGTACGAATATTTTGACCAAACTTAGCAGAAACTATTCAAAGGTAATTGATTAATAATTGATTATAATTTCAAAGAAAAATAACAAAAGATTCACAAAATGTTATATTATTTTTATTAATAATGCGTTGGAGCGCTCTTATTAGCTTCACACTCACTCACTAGGTATGGTATACCAAGCAACCTGCAATTCATTGCGGAAAGGTTCTGGTTTTCGCGGGGAATTCGCTAAGTAATACCCCACGTGTGTTCGATTGGAGATAGGTTGGGGTATCTGCGTGGCCACAAGATCTTGACATGGGCCTTTTCGAACAAGCGTAAAGTTCTCGCTAGGTGGGAGCAGGAATTATCCTGATAGAAAAGTGAGTCTTTGAAATGCTGAAGATATGGAAGAATATGAGATTCCACCACCTCATCAACGGTACGTTGGACATTTATAGTGCCTCGGATGAACACCAACTGAGACTTACTATCATATACTATAGCACCCCACACCATAACTCCCACGGGTCGGTGTACACGTCTGTCAACAGAAAATTGAATATCGCAACGTTCCCCACGTCTTCGTTCAGGCGGCTATCATACATCTCTGTACAAATTAGAGATTCATCACTGAACACTACCCTATGGCATTTCACGTTCCAGTGCATTAGCAACCTACACCACTCCAAACGTTGTCGGTGTTGAGCCGCAACTGCTAACACAAGACGTAATCGAAGGGTCACAGGACGACCTTTATTAGCTAACCATAGATCGGGTGATCTGGTGCTGGAGAATCGGTCTGTTAGAGTCATTAGGCAAAGGTGGCGGTCCTGTACCTCTTTAGTTCTTCAGCGCATAATTGTGAATTGGTTCTGGTTAAGGAAATTTGCAATCTTCCGCACTATAAGCATAATCAAATCCTTAAAACACATTAAACAAAAATATGGCAAAAGAAAACAGTGAAAATTGAATCAAAACTTGAAATACAAAACTTGAAATACATTAGCAACATTATGTCAGAAAAAAAAGAAAAAAAAACCTTTGAATAGCTATACGTTTATTTGGTCAAAACATTCGCACCCCTTCTTGGTGTTGCAATTTCCATGCCATGTACTATATTTAATAATTTTCAATTAAAAAATTAGACATATATTTCTAGCAGAAATACATAAGGTGTACAAAAAAGTTATAATTGATAAGGATGTGTACATAAAAAATTATGAGTTTTATCTCGCCATTTCTGTTACATATATGGATGATTCCTCACACCCACAGATATACAAGCTTGGAAAACCGTTAGTAATGTCAGGAAATCGATTCGCTCAAATCGCTTTTCTACAGGATGTTTGTTTTATTCACAATTTAATATAGGTGAGAGACTGAGAGAAGAGCGAGCTCCTTAGTTCGTCGGCGAACGGAAACGATTTAGAAATTCGTTGCTGGTCTCGGTGTCGGTTGCTCTATAGTAAATCGGTCGCTCGCCTTTTGATTTATCATTTCCTCCGGGCGCCTCCGGAAAAACGACGTTTCCCATATACACTAACAATGTCACGAATTGCATTTTATTATCGAATTGATAACCGATATTAATGGACACCTTGAACAACTTCCTAAAGAATCTTTGACAGATAAGATTTATTAGCAGTGATAAGAATAATTTTCCTCACTCTTTAGGTCTCAATGTTACACATTCAAATAATCTACTAAAACATTTTATATATTCTATACATACCGGGTGACTATAAAGCATTGAAGCTAATGTTTAATTTGGCAAACTTGAGATATTGGCTTGCCTGATCATTCGCTTTATATTTATAGAATGTTTTATATAAATATGGATGACATGGTTAGAATTACTAGTAAATCAATATTAACTGATATCAAAAGTGAAATTTATTCAAAATGATAGTTGAAACAAGTTTTACGAACCTATATTACAAACAATACAATTATGTAGAAGAAGAAGAAAATGCTCAAAATATTCGCTTCTTATTAACAACACTGAACTTGTAATAAATTTTACATTTGTAATTGCGTGCCGTAGTTCTTGTAAATTATTTAAAGAATTCCGGTATATTACGCTTTTTCAAATATGAGAATATAAAGAAATCCAGAGGAATTAAATCAGGGTACCTACTTGGTCATAAACCTATAGTTTTTAAACGGTCTGGGAAAAATTGCTGTAAATAATTCATACTTGTAGGGGCAAGTATGTGGTTAATTCTATGTATCCAACTGATTTATAAATTACTAAAATAATGGTCTCGTATTTTAGGGCATTAATTATTCCTTCAAGAAATATTGGCCAAATAATTCGCTGTCTTGACATTGCCTTCCAAATATTAATTTTACCTGGGTGCAATAGTACTTCGATTAAATTGTGTGGGTTATCTGCCGGTCAAGTTTTATAGTTTTGGGAATAAACATAATCAGACAGGTGAAACCATGCTTCATCAGAATAAAAATAATATTTAGCTGGTGAATGTTATTATGCAAATAATCATTATACCACTGACAATACTGGAATAGTTTGAATGATTTATAGTTTGGAAAAAATCAGGTGGTTGAATATGATGGACAATTGAAAATTTATATAGATGTAAACATAGCTGTTTTTTTTCAGGTTCATTCAAGAGGATTCATAGGAACGTTCTAGAATGGATGTAGGGAAGGTTAAAGAAAGGGATTAACAGAATTTCATCTGCGTATGCAAAGCACTGGTGACTTCAATTAAAGAGCGTGGCTCTGCCTACTCTTATTGTTGGCTTTGTCACAACAAAAGTCCCTACTTTATCAAGATGGTGTAGAAAAATTGTATCCAAAAAATAGGTTGCCCAATGTGCTTCCTTGAAAATGCACTTCTTACCGTCATTATAATTTTTTTTCTGAAAATCTTGAAGCAGTAGGAAGCGATGAACAAAATGAACACTTATATCGCAACATGCAATTAATAGAAAAACACAATATCAAGGTTTCTGGATTACCGTTGGGTATTGTAGCGTGACAATCCTGACAAAGTCCATAAATGAAGTGTCAAGAAAGAAAGATTAAAGAACTGGCTCATCATACCGATGCTCTCGAGATTGAATCTTGAATTTACTGTCCGAGAAGATTTTTGTGGTCTTCGTTCTCATTTAAGGTGAATGCCGACAGCTAAATATCTTAAGTCGCTCCATGTTGCGAAGGTAATAATAACTTATTGCCTGCCAATGATGTTTGTAATTGGCTATAAGTTCTTGGAGGATCCTATGGCATGAACCATATATTATTACTATTATTATGTTTTTGATGCTCCTGAAGATATTTAAAAAACTGAAATATGTCAAATTTAGTACTATTTTATATGTAAAGAGTTTATGCTGGCAAAAAAAGTATTAACAAATTTTAAATTATCACAAAAAATAACTTAAAAAAAAAAATATTGTATTTATGAAAAAAATTATCTTAAAAGCGTTAAAATTATAAAACCAATGTAATTATTAAATATTTCATTTGAAAGTAATTTTATAGGTTAAAGTAAACGTATCGATCCGTCTGCTTTTGTTTATTTTATGAATGAACTTTCTTTATCTTATAAATTGGCACATGTATACAAAATATATATAGTAATAGTAATATAATAATACTCATCATTTTCATGTTCTGTTTAGCTTTGTTCAACTTCCTTGATTTTCTTTAATAAATTTTAAATACATTTCATTAGTTGTTTGGCAATCGGGTATTGTGTCAAGGTACCCCGAACTGCTTACTACAAAGAACGAAACTCCGTCGAGCCGACCGAATCGAATTGCAAAATTTCTATTAATTCACCACACAACTCGGTCAGTGGGATATTAAAAAAAGCAAAATGTTATTCTTTTTCAAGTGATTTGTATGTAGTTTCGATCAGGTGACAGACACACAGATAGCGGTTTCTTATGTAGGTACATATTCACAGTTTTTCATAACTATTCTATTCAATTTATATATTACAATATACAGGCGGTTCAAAAAGAAACCAGACTTAATTTAAAAAAATAAAGTATAAGTGTTCAAAAAAGATTTATAAAATAGAAAAAAGTAATAAGAAAACTCACAAAATGTAGAATATATCCAACGCGAAAATTAAAAGATTTGAAATTGTACTAGTAAACATTACAATGTCAACGGATTCTCGAAACAAAGACTGTACACTCATGTGTATAACTAGTGCCGTTTTCAAAATATTCGTCCCTGCTTTAGGAGCAATACAAAAATCGAGTACTATACTCATTTCTCCTAGCTGAAGGTACTGTAAAACCATATCTATGTAATCAGTATAAAGATCTTTATACTGTACCACGAAGTGGATAAACTCCATAAATTTAAAAGAATAAGAATTTGAGAAATCTTTTCTGTACACGTTCGAGTGTAAGATTGAGGAAAACGTAATTCGGATACCAAACGATCGAACCATACCTCAACATACTTAGTACAAATGTGATTTTATTAATACTTCTACAGGTGCGGATGGTAAAATTGAAAAATAATGCTCCGAGAATACATTATTTCTATTCTCGTTTTTATAAGTTTGCGAATCCTCTTCGACGCATTTGACACTCTATAGTTTAATGATGGCATTATATTGGATACACCACAATTAATCACTGGTCATACTTTGTTTAAAAGTCAGGATCGCTATCCATAGATTAGACAAAATCCTGGGTTGTCTTCACATTTGTTAATCCCATGTGAAGAAATGTGGTACCTGTTTCGTTTGCCCAACTTTTCATGAATGATCGTTTGTACACTTCCGACACTAATATTTAGTACGTCTATTATCAATTTACATGTTATTTGCCAGACAGAGACAAGAGGAGCCCGCACACGCTCAACATTTTTGTCATAAATGCTCGTTGTTGGTTTGTCCGTTGGCGTATCATCATCTAGGGACGTACGACGTCTCTTGAAACGTGAAAACCATTCATAAACCTGTATACGACTCATAGAATCCTGGCCGTACGCTTGGTTTATCAATTCAAGTGTTTCAGTGCTATTTTCATCCAGTAAAAAAAAATCAAATTGTTCCATTTTGTAATCTTGACAGTACAAGAAACTTCGTACAATCATTGTTTGCGAATTATTACTCATATTTTAGTGAAACAAACCTAAGTTGATAAATTTGACTTTATACTAAATAATACCACTAAGTACTATAAGACGGCGCCGCTGGTATTTTCTTAAATAAAATTAGTCGGGTTTATTTTTCAACCGACTGTATACATTGCAAATAAATATCTAAGTCTTGTCCTTCTATTCTCCTATTTTTTGGAATACATATTTGAGAGATATCATTTGTTTTAATACTAATATAAAAACTATACATCTAACTTTTTTAGAGAATAGATCAATTAAAACAAAAAAAAAGGTAAATAGAAAGTGCTGTGTACAACGTACAATCAAGCACCACTAGTATCACAACCATACACTTAAAACTAATATTACACCGTAGTGATTACATATCTTTCGATGGAGAATAACCTCGTTCATATACAAAGCAATTATTTAGGATCAATTCAAAGTTCTTAGTGTATGCGGCTAGTAGTAAAGTACCGTGCTAGTAACATTGCGGGCCTGCCAATTACGTCGCGATAAAGATTTCGTAATTAGTGTTTTATGCCCCAGTAAATATCTACAGACAAGACTCATATCACGTAATGACACCAGATTAAAAAAAGGAGCAAGTATTACTGACAATAATAGTAACGATGATGATGATGAAACAAGTCTAGGATGTAAATATACAAAAAAAATATCTTACGTCCCATAATGCTTTTGCAGTTTCAATTCATTCCAATACTAGCAGGTATATATTCGTGCAAAAGAGGAGAAATTTGATCCAATGACCATTATCATCTTCCGATTAGCATCCGCTAGGCTATTTTAAAATAACGAAATATACTTCTGTATTTGAAACACAAGGTGATCATTATGATGTTTACTTACTTGAAAATCAGGACAACATTAAATCTGATAACGTGATAACATTCAACGATAATATCTATAATCATCTTTTCTCAAGTGTTTGATTCAGAGAGTAATCAAAAAAAGGAAAGGAATATATTTTGATTTTTTTTATATACATGCATAATCCCCTCCGCTCATACCCCAAGATGTAGAGATTTCATTAGTTCCTCTCTGTTTGCAATTATTTCTGTATAAAATTTCTCCATCCTTTCCTGTTTCTAGCTATTTATTTAGCTGAATTTCTGTTCTTATCTGCCTTTTATAATACTTTTTCCACTAAGTTCATTTGCGCTTCGGTCCGCCTCTTTTATTCTTTCCTAATGGTTTCGCTTCCGATCTTCTTTCAACCTGCCTGTTCTCTTCGTTTCTTGTCAAATATCCAAACCACATTTCCATTCTATTTTCTAGGGTTTCTTTGACTGATTTCACTCCGGATTGCTTTCCTACGTCTTCGTTCCTTTAATCTGTCATTTTTGTCCCTAATATCCTTTTGTGGAATTTGTACGCAGCCACCTACAACATCTTTTCCTGTCTCTCATTGAACACCCAACTTTCTCCCCCGTGCATAAGCTCTCGCAGTAAACGTTTTCTGTATAGCATAATATATATTATTCTGCACGATTCTTTTTTTTATTTCTTCATCAATGTTTCCCTTGCAGTTTATAATACTTCCAAGATATTTATAGGCATTTACAAGGCTTGAGAGGAAGAGGAAATCGCGATTCATGTACTATGACAATGTGAAGGTTTAACAAGAATGCAGTTCCTACAAATGCGATATCTATATCCTAAAACGAAACTTAATTGAAAAGAACCGCTCTCAAAGCTTAATTAAAAGAGCAGAAAAGTCTTTCTTTGGCGAATGTGGTTAAGTAAAAACTCAAAAAAAAGGTATAAAACCCCTTACCACACTAAATAATCGTTTCCTAAATACGTATTTCCACAGCTAAGTTGTCATCATGACTACTGATGATGACAACTTAGTTGTCGAAATACGTAGTTAGGATACGATTATTAATTGTGGTAAGGGGTTTTATACCTTTTTTGAGTTAAAAGAGCAGAGGTAGAGGAAGTACTTTAATTACTCCAAGGTCGCAATGGAAGAGGCTTTATGGCCACCTCAACTACTCTAATCTATTCTAGGCATTTACCTGGTCGATTTTTTTATTGTCCGCCATAATTTTTACTTGCCTTATTTTCAAATTATAATCGTTTTTGTTTTATCAGTATTCAATAATAGGTTCTTGGTTTCTAAAACTTTTTTCCGTGTTTTTAAATTAAATTCCAATTACTTGCATTCGTGAACAAGACTGTGTCATCTGGGAATGAGTACGGTTCTATCGTAAAAAGTGAGCTATTGAAATCTAACTAATCATTAAATAAAATTTGTGATTGTTTTAATTTATTAATTTCTAGGGTTAAGCTATATTTATCAGAATAATTGAAACATACATGAGTAGGTAAACCCCATCAGTTTTGTATAATACAAAGGTATTTTTAATAATATAAAATATTATCTGGTGTTCTTCACACCAGATTTTTAATAATATTTTATATTATTAAAAATAGCTTTGTATTAAGCTATATTTCATTATCGGTTTCTTTATTTTCACACACAGAGTCATACAAATCGCACCATGGCCATCTTCTCCGACAGCCAAGCAATGTTGAAGGCAGTGAATTCAGTACATGTTAAATCCAAACTTGCACGGGATTGTGTGTGTGTGTCAGTAATCACAAGAAAGTGACGTTAGCTTGGGTTTCAGAGCACGAATGCACAAGTCTAATGAGAAAGCGGAAGAATTGGCTCTACGGGCCTCTTCTACAGCCTTCAATAGGACCGGAGCCTTTCTTTGGCATTACAAAAGCAATTATTAAAACAGTCAGAATCTCATGATACACCTTGTGCAAACGCCATACCAAGTTATTTTATTTTATGCCATGGCACTCTCGAATTATTGGCACTTAAAGACGCACATAGAAATGTAACGTTTTTCTTTAATTGTATCTCGAAAACTATTGGCTCTGACTGCTAAGTATCCTTAATAAAAAATATTACAAATTTAACGTATAATTGGACTTATAAACAGCCTATTCAATAAACAAAAATGAAGCTTTTTGTGTCAGAGATTTACGGAACATTTTTAGAATGTGCAGCAATAGCAACCCTATCAACTCCAGTATATGATTTTTTTATTAAAATCACCATTTATGTGCAAATGTACTTTGTCAGATCGTTGATTCACCCAGTTATGCAGATTCTGACGACAGCAAGAGAAAACCGCAATTTATGTACTATTGCCAAAACGAAGGTTCAAGAAGAAAATGGTTCCGACAAATATAATCAATATCCCGAAGTAGAACTAAAAGGAACTTTAAAACAATTAAAAAAGAACCGCTCTCGAAGCTGCTAAGCTTAATTAAAAGAGTAAGGCTATAAAACAAGTGCTCTAACGGCGGAAGGGACTTTACTTCACCTCAAGTCATCTAATCTAATCTGATCAAATCACGGTCTATATCAATTAAACTGCAATTATTATACTTCATTTTACAGATTGCATACGATTCTAAGGAGGAATTTAAAAAAATTAAGATAATGAGTACAAACTATTTGCGTTTCAACTTTGAGTAGTTTCTTTCACAATGAGAAACATTTCGATAAATGCCATTTTTATATAAAAAATACCTATCCAAATTTGTGGAAAAGATTAAGCACAGAAAGAGATTGCAAAGAAGAAATTAAAGTTGTACAACAAACAGATTTAGTATATATAGTGTATTCAGAATTATATGAAACTAACTTTTAATGTGTTAACAACTATTGTTTCACCCCCTGTGACGATAATTATCTCATTGTTATTGAATGGATATGGTTCGCCTAATACGAATCCATTGGCCGCATTGACTATAATAATAATATATATCTTATCTGACTAAATATACTAAATAATCTGACTAAATATGTGAGGTAACTAATGCAAAATGAACAAAAATATGATTATTTATTATTATTATTATTTTTAATAATATAAAATATTATTAAAAATCGGGTGTGAAGAACACAATACAAGTTCATATATTTGTGAATGTATCCTCTCCAGAGACGTAGATATGTATTTCACCTTTCTTCAGGATCATCGGCGCTGAATATTCTTTCACACTATGTCTTAATAATTTCTGTGAGATAGCAAGGTAGTTATTTTTTGTTGAATGTGTCTCTTCTCCAGCAAGGGCGTACCGATGATTCTGTAAAAAGGTGAAATACGTATCTACGTCTCTGGAGAGGATACATTTCCAAATATATGAACTTGTATTGTGTTCTTCACACACGATTTTTAATAATATTTTATATTATTAAAAATACTTTTGTATTATACAAAATTGGTGAGGTTTCACCCACTCAAGTATGTTTCAAATTATTATTACTTATTATTTATAATTTTGCAAATGGTGTTACTGTATTGCTCTGCACTATAGGTATTGCGAACCGCTTAATAGGATTATCTGTTACGTAATGTAAGTAATAAACATACCTGTTAGGTCCCTAACTGCAACAATTAACACAATTCAAGTAAGTAGTGATGTATGTAACGTGTGTTAATTTGAAAAGTCAATCTAGGTTACTTTAAAATTTTGGTAGAATAAGACGCATATATATTAGTATTTGTTTGTTGTTCCGTAAACGTAAATCCAAATGACATTTGATAATGTCAACCACATTTATTATTTATTTGTAAAACTGTCAAAATATACGACTTCGTAGGTTAAGTAGTAAATTTTAATTTACGACATACTTCAAAATGTTCTCAGTAAATCACATGCTACTAGACTGACTTTTCAAATGAACACCCGTTATATAATACTTACAATATTTAGTGTATTAATCATTTATTGTTAGTATTTATTTCTGCATACATATTTAAATGGTACAATTTACAATTTCTCTCTTGTTTTCATTACTATGTGGCGATCTTTTAGTGATAGCGATGTGAATAATGATGGTTATACTGGAAGACAGAGGAGAAAGCATTTATCACAAGACACAAAACAGATCATTCTGAATATCTATCTATCATACTCTGATGGAAGAAAATAACTATGGACAAACCAAGAATATTAAACGAACGTGGCAATTATTAAAAGTACCTACACGAACAATATATAAGGTAATTAAAGCTGACGGAGGCTCTCGTCGAGAAAAGTTAATGATTTTGGCATCGATACTATTAGGGAGCAAATATACTCTATGTACAGACAAAATGTTATACTTACTCTTGAGTGCTTGCATAAAAGAATTAATGATCATCCTATCAATATTCATTGTTGTAAAATAACGTTGTGGCTGACATTAAAGGAAGCTGTATTTAAGTTTAGCAGCATAGACAAACGTCGTGCAATTATAGAAAGCCCGAGGTTGCAAAAACTTCGGTATGACTATAAGGAAGAACGATTAATATGCTATTTAGACGAGACGTGGTATGATACTCATGGTACTGTTACCAAAGGTTGGGTGGACAGTATGTCTCAGATAGACGTGCCTATTTCGAGAGGGAAGAGAATTATTATTTGCCATGCTGGGTTAGAGAAAGGATGAACTGGACAGTGTCTATTTTCTGCAAAAAATGTAAAATCATCAAGTTTAGCTTACCATGAAGATATGACATCATCTTTATTTGATGAATGGTTTTGTGATTCTTTGTTACCAAGTTTACCAAAAGGTAGTGTGATAGTGATGAACAACGCTCCATATTATTCGCGACAACAAAGTAAGGTTCCTACAAAATGCAGTACTAAGAAAAGTATTCAAGAATTTTTCGAAGCAAATGATTTATGTTATGAAGATCATTATACGAAAAACCAATTATTGAAGATGAAGAGCCCAGAAGAATATGTGAAGGATTATTATGTAGATAATAGAGCCAAAGAAGCAGGACATACAGTTTTACGTTTACCGTCGTATCATTGCGTTTTCAACTCAATAGAATTGATATGGGCCCAACTTAGAAACACCATAAGGCGATCTAAATAAAACACCGAAATTTAGTGAAACTATCATAACATATATTAACAATGCTATGGAACACATACGTGCTGAAAATTGAAATAATGCCGTTAAACACGCAATTACAAAAGAGAACGAATATTGGACATGTATAATATTACAGCGTCTTTAATTATAAATTTGCAATACGATTCAGACACAGACACCAATTTACCAGAAGACTTAAGCACAGACGATGATTAATGAAAGAAGGTTGTACTCAGTGACAATGTTCGTTTGTTAACTTAATGTTATTTTATGTTTAATTCTCATGTATATACGAAACATGACTTATATACAATTATGTACCTATGTGTTTGATATATCTATATTACCACACGTCTAGTAATATATTTTTTACAAATAAAACTGACGAATAGTATTTCTTTTTTTATATTTTAGTTTTCTATTTTACATTTTCTTATTTAATTAGAGGGCCCTAATTTGTAGCCAATACGGCCAATTGATTCGTACACTGCAGGTAGGTAAACCGTATCCATTCAATAATAATTTGAGAATTATCGCCGCAGGGGCCGCAGCAGTTGTAAACACATTAAAAGTTAGTTTCTTATAATTCTGAATGCACTATAAAATAAAATAAAATTTCAGTAAATTTATTGGCGCTAATTATGCAATTTTACTGACTTTCCTTTGTAATGTTTTCAAGGATTAATATATCTACATATAAGTACATTGCCGATATGACTAATAGGTGAAATTCGATAATACATACGGCTTAAATAAATGTAGGCGTCAAACTTGCTTAATACTACAGTGCGTATGTAACATATTTATGTAGATTAAAGTGATCGCTCGATGAAAAACAAAATGACTAATTTATGGCAATTTATGCACGACTTTGTTTTCGGTAAAATGCAAATCGTGGGAAAATAGTTTGTAGTGGACTTTAAGAGGACAGAGACAAGAAAGCAAACGACCATGAGATACCGAGCCGTAAAATGAATAAAATGTCACTATTATTTTGTGAATTAATCGACGCTTACATAAGATTATATGTGCGTATATGTATAGACGTATGTGTGAATATTGTTTGGAAATATTGTGAGATAATTTAAAAAATTGCGGCTATAATTTATTGACAGTGACAAGACGATAGTATTATAAAAAATGTAACTACATATATTGGCTCAACAGGAAAAAGTTATTGGAGGATTGAATTGAATAATATATATATATACATATATATATATATATATATATATATATATATATATATATATATACAGGGTGTCCAGAAACTCTACTGACAAACGAAGACCGGAGATTCCTCTGATAATTTTAAGACAATTAAACTCAAATTCACCTAGTCCGAAAATGCTTCCTAAGGGAGCTAGAGTTCTTTGAAGATGGCGCCTTGTATTTATTTTGCGTATGCTTATTTATCCTCCAGAGATGAATCGATTCCATCAATTGTGAATTTCTAGTACCGGTCATAGGCGTCCGTTTTGGATAGGTCAACGGTTATTTTAAGGCATAACTTTTTTGTCTTTAACTTTTAAGCATTTGTGACACTAGATTATTAAATTTTCAGGTATTCCAGTACTAAAATGTACTCTTACTTTAAGTCGGTAGGATACACCGTTTTCTAGAAAAATCGATTTGTAAATTTTTCGTTTTTTCTTCATTAAAGTTCAATTTATTATGTACCTACTTATTTTTAGCGACGAAGTTGGCTTGGACTATCAAGGCATGGATGAAAATTAATTTAATAAATTAAAAACAAATTATTTATTACAATGGAACGAAACTAACAAAAAAAGAACAAGTATCAAAGGTAGATTGTTACAAAAGTTGCTCGATGTGATAACCATTAGTCTCTATGCGTAAGTTTACCCTTTTGCTTAGAGAACGCCGAATTCTTGCAAAAATTCCAAAGTTATTTCTAAATTCGTTGCAAGCATCTTGTATCCTTAGCCAGAGTTGTGCGCGATTTTGTATCGGAACGGAATAAACAAATGCTTTTATGTATCCCCAAACACAATAATCGCAAGGATTCAAATCCGGCGACCTTGCTGGCCAAGCAACTGGACCGCCTCTTCCAATCCAATGGTCTTCGTAGTTATTATCTAGAAAGTCTCGTACATTCCTGCTAAAGTGGGCCGGACAGCCGTCCTGTAGAAACCATAAGTTTTGCCGAATATTTAAACCCATCTCATCTAACAAATCAGGTAAAATATTTTGCAGGAAATGTAAGTAATCAGCACCATTTAAACGAGCAGGTAATTCCACAGGTCCAAGTAGATAATCGTCAACTACTCCTATCCAGACGTTTATGCTAAACCTATGCTGATGCTTAAATTCTTGAACAACGTGGGGATTGTCACCAACGTACGAATAATAATGTGCATTATGTACATTAAAAATTCCATTTTTTGAGAATGTAGCTTCGTCACCAAACAAAATGTTCCTGAAGAAATCTTCATCTTGATTTTTCTGATTTTGTAACCATCTAGCGAATTCCACGCGAGCAGGAAAATCTCCTTCTAGCAGTGCTTGCACCTTTGTAAAATGAAAAGGATATAAATTTTCTTTGTGTAAGATATTTCCTACGGAAGATTTTGAAATTGTGGGGTACATGGCAGATAGTCTTCGAACGCTAATTTCTGGATGTTCCTCAACTTCCATTAAAATAACATCTTCATGTTCTGTTGTTACATCATTATGTCTCCCTGTTTCATTATTTTTTGGGACCACTGAACCTGTTTCTCTTAATCGTTGATGAAGAGCTGTAAATGTTGAGTGAGTGGGATGCTGACGATTGGGAAATTTTTCAGCGTATCTACGTTGCGCCGCTCGAGCGTTACACCTCATTTCGCCATAAACTAAATGCATATCGGCGTATTCCTCATTAGTAAAAACCATTTTTTTTAAATTGAAATCGTTGTGTTTGAATAACACAAAGTAAAAAATGAAAAGATAAACTTCGCGAACTGACAACAATTTGACAATGAAAAACGTAGGTTTTACTTCTGTTGGCAGTTCAGAGCTAACTATTGCAAAAAATAAAAAATTGAACTTTAATGAAGAAAAAACGACAAATTTACAAATCGATTTTTCTAGAAAACGATCTTACTTAAAGTAAGAGTACCTTTTAGTACTGGAATACCTGAAAATTTAATAATCTAGTGTCACAAATGCTTAAAAGTTAAAGACAAAAAGTTATGCCTTAAAATAACCGTTGACCTACCCAAAACGGACGCCTATGACCGGTACTAGAAATTCGCAATTGATGGAATCGATTCATCTCTGGAGGATAAATAAGCATACCAGTTTTTGTTTTTTAAATAGAAGCGTTCTGGAGGAATTTAAAAAAAAATTAATACAAGGCGCCATCTTCAAAGAACTCTGGCTCCCTTAGGAAGCATTTTCGGACTAGGTGAATTTGGGTTTAATTGTCTTAAAATCTGAGGAAACTCCGGTCTTCGTTTGTCAGGAGAGTTTCTGGACACCCTGTATACATATATATATATTCGAAGAAATATATATATATATATATATATATATATATATATATATATATATATTAAAAATAATAGATTTTTATTGGTTTTAGCGACCTTTTATTGAATTTAGATGTTTGTTTGCGACGTTTCGACTTTTATCAATTCAGTCTTTTTCAAGCATCTGGAAACAAGAATCATTACAATGAACATGAGAACTGTGTTTGTTTTGTGTGATATAACAATTGAATTAACCATTTTAAATTTAACATTATATTAAGAAATGAATTACGGATTAGGTTAGTGTTTTACGTTGAAAATTAAATAACATTAAGTTAAAATAGCTTAGAATGGTAGGGGGACATTTATGTGATTAATATCTGTATGAATTAATTGGAGACTTAACAAATATTAACAAATTTTAAGTTTAAAATTAGATTAAAGATGATTACAAATTGAGTTAACATTTAACGTTGAAACTTACATAAAATAAAAATAAGAATGGCTAAAATGAACAGGAAAGTTGAATTACAATACAATACGTAAAGGAACAAAGAAAGTCAAATCAAACTCACATTGTTGTTTTTTCTACACGGATACGCATTCATGTGCCACATGTGCCTGGACACCCAGGACCAATTTTCTTAAAACGAACATGCTTGTGCGGATTTTGTTAGTGAACTAATGCTTTAGTTTGCGGGGGTTTAATTTCTGTTTTTTGGAATGAGCATGGTAGTCAGGACCGTATTTAGGGGTATAAGTTAACGTTGTTATTTCTAATGGGAGATATATATATATATTTTTTTTTCCTTTTCCGTTTTTGTCTTGTGCGTGCAGGGGGGGGGGGGGGGGTTTGCTTTTACTATTGTTTTATGAGAGGGTAATAAAGTTTTGAAAGCCCATCGATTTCGTTCCTGTCGTTGATTGTTTTGCTATTTTTGAAAATGTGTATCATTTCTAAGACCTCTCTAGCTTTTGTGTTCTTTTTTTGTGTTATTACTCTGGTGTTTTCAAAATCAAAATTAATTTTGATTTTGAAAACACCAGAGTAATAACACAAAAAAAGAACACAAAAGCTAGAGAGGTCTTAGAAATGATACACATTTTCAAAAATAGCAAAACAATCAACGACAGGAACGAAATCGATGGGCTTTCAAAACTTTATTACCCTCTCATAAAACAATAGTAAAATCAAACCCCCCCCCCCCCCTGCACGCACAAGACAAAAACGGAAAAGAAAAAAAAAATATATATATATATCTCCCATTAGAAATAACAACGTTAACTTATACCCCTAAATACGGTCCTGACTACCATGCTCATTCCAAAAAACAGAAATTAAACCCCCGCAAACTAAAGCATTAGTTCACTAACAAAATCCGCACAAGCATGTTCGTTTTAAGAAAATTGGTCCTGGGTGTCCAGGCACATGTGGCACATGAATGCGTATCCGTGTAGAAAAAACAACAATGTGAGTTTGATTTGACTTTCTTTGTTCCTTTACGTATTGTATTGTAATTCAACTTTCCTGTTCATTTTAGCCATTCTTATTTTTATTTTATGTAAGTTTCAACGTTAAATGTTAACTCAATTTGTAATCATCTTTAATCTAATTTTAAACTTAAAATTTGTTAATATTTGTTAAGTCTCCAATTAATTCATACAGATATTAATCACATAAATGTCCCCCTACCATTCTAAGCTATTTTAACTTAATGTTATTTAATTTTCAACGTAAAACACTAACCTAATCCGTAATTCATTTCTTAATATAATGTTAAATTTAAAATGGTTAATTCAATTGTTATATCACACAAAACAAACACAGTTCTCATGTTCATTGTAATGATTCTTGTTTCCAGATGCTTGAAAAAGACTGAATTGATAAAAGTCGAAACGTCGCAAACAAACATCTAAATTCAATAAAAGGTCGCTAAAACCAATAAAAATCTATTATTTTTAATATTAAAACACGGCCAATAAAATAAAAAAGAAAAACAAAATTCTTTAAACACTAAATATATATATATATATATATATATATATATAAACTAAGTTTATTTTATTCCAAATTTATTGAAAATCTATAAGCTGAATTCCAATAGGTAAATGACATGATATAATATTACTAGACAAAAATTTTAAATTTTTATATTACCTTTATTATATGTACAATTTTATTTTGGTTTATGTGTCTAATAATAAAACGAAAGCAAATTTCTTCTAACACGTCAGATTCAAGAAAACAATAACGAAGTAATAAATATTAAACGTATTTATGTACTGACTGTGGTGTGTAATGTGAATGAGGAGCTCATGATTTGTTTTGATTTTTATTTTTTAAATCTATTAAAGGTGTATTATTTCGCTTACGCTGGTAAACAGTGAATTCTTTACGCACAGAACTAAATTTGTTGGGATAATTTATGCGATTACGTCACATCGTCGGTATAAACACGTATTCGACTATGATAAACTGATTTCATTTGATTTGAATAGCAGGGTAGGTAGCATCTTGTATACGAGGGTAGTTCGGAAACTACGTGACCTAAACGTAATTTTTTTTAACAAAAAACATTTTATGTTTCAATAAAGTCTCCTGCTCGCTCAACACACTTATTCCAACGATATTCCAAATTAGTAATGCCTTCATTGTAGGTTGATGATCCAGGTCCTCGAAATACTTATTTACAGCAGCGATTACCTCGGAAAATGGCCGAGCCATTTTTTTAGGTTTGGAGAGAGATGATAACCGCTTGGAGCCAAATCTGGGGAATAGGGCGAATGAGGCACTAACTCAAATCCAAATTCATTAATTTTTGCCATTGCAATCGCAGACTTGTGGGCAGGTGCGTCATCATGATGGAAAAGCACTTTCTTCTTTGCCAAATGATGCCGTTTCTCTTTGATTTTGTCGCTTAATTGTTGCGACAAATTGGCATAATACTCCCCACTTATTTATTTCCCCTTTTCTAAGTAGTCGACTATGTATCCCAAAAGAATCCCAAAAAAACAGTTACCATAACCTTTCCCTTCTGTCGAAACAGTTTTTGCCTTCTTTGAGGGCGGAGAACCTTTTTTTGTTTGAATTGTTCTTTTGTTTCGGGAGTGTAATTGTGGATACAAGTTTCATCGACGGTAATGAAACCGCGTATAAAGTCCTTCTGATTGCGGCGAAAATGTGCCAAAAGGTTGCGAAAAACACTCAAACGATTCAGTTTTTGCTCCGGAGTAATCGCGGCACCAAACGCGCCGAACTCTTCTTCATTTCTAATTCTTCAATTAAAATTCTGTGCACACTGTCATTTTAGACACCTACAATGTTTCGCGCAGTTTTACTCGACAGTCAATTATATCCGGAACAGTAACAGTTTTTGGACGTCTTTTATTTGTGCTCATACGACCATGCTTAAATTCAGCAACCTAGTTTTTAACCATTGAAAACGAAAGAGCGGATTCTAATAGTGTTGAATCCAGCTTGCTTTGATTTCGGTTAGTGTTAAGTCTTTCAAATGAAAGTACTTTATCACTCCTCTCAATTCAGCTTTGTCCATTATTACAAAATCACACGAGACATTCACTTTGACGTACTGTCAAAAACAGACTAATTGATAGATCGCTTTGTACTGTCATATTTAACCTATTAAAGGATGATTCTACAGAATGGTAAAGAAGATTCTTGTGAATTCGTGCCACCTCTGTGTTAGGCCACGTAGTTTCCGAACAATTCTCGTACTCACTTAGTACGGAACTATTAATGTCATAAATTGTAAAGCCAACGGGGGGAGTGTTTGAATGGATATAACGTAGCAAATATGTCCAAGAATTTTTCGAAACATATTAGGCAATACAATATTTAAAACTAAAATAAAATAGCTAAAATGTAACATATTTTTAGGAAAAGCTTTTTAAATAAATATCTCAAAATCCTGACGTGACAGAAATACGTATTTTAAAACTGGTCTCGGAATGCAAGAACGCATAAGATACATAATAATCTATAAGAAAAAACCGCATTGGCCAGCGTATGTGATACAAAAAATAAATAGTCATTAGCATTCCCCTATATATTTAGGGTTTTTACATTAATGCGTTTGTCCAGGGGATTTATTAATAAAATAATTCATCAAATTTTTAATCGCCTTGTTAAGATCATTTCTTAAGTCTATCTAAATATTTTGCAACTTAAGAGCCCAGCATTATAAAAAGTGAAAAAATCTCTGAAAAACAATTTGACGAATAAATTTATTCAACGAATAAATCTGGTATTATAAAAAATGCATACAAGTAAAATATGTATTTGTAGAATAACTCTGAATAGCTATGTATTTTGCAGTTTAGCGGGTCGATAAATGATGTAACCACTGAATAGAATGAAAAAAGGTACAAAAAATACTAATTCTTTACTATTTCTTTTTGTTTATATTTGTAAAATACAAACCGATAAATCTGGCATTATCAAAATTCAAGTTATTAAACACACACGAAATATAAACCTCTAAAAATAAGGTAATGTTTGTTTGAATACAGTGAAGCAAACAGCCGTTCGGATTTAATCAATGAATAACATTTAATACCACGATTTTCTAGGGTGTAAATTAATTGGTTGATTTACTTGCTGAGTTTCCTTATTCGCTATTTATAATACCCAATCTATAGAGTAAATTAAATTTACTTGCTTACTAAATAAAATCTGCAGATTTTATCGTTTATAATACCGGCCCTAAATGAATTAGAAAAAAGATAAAAAACAAATACTCTGTTACCAATATACTGTAGTGTTGCTGTCAAAAATTGGATTCGCAATTTAACGGAATACTATAAATAATGCATATAACGGTATGTAATAGATGCCAAGGTTAACCAATGGACAGCAGGTCAGTATAAGCAGGGTATTATATAATAATTTGAAGTCCGTATAACAAACCAATTATGAATAAGAAGATTAGAGTGTGTGTTTAATAAAATCGAAGGGTAAGTGAAATTTAGGCCTAGTATGCATTTTAATACAGTTTCTTATCGTATGCAAGCAAAACAATAACGTATGAAATAATGATTGTGAAATGCAATAATGAGTGCTTCTTGTAACAACCTGAAAAGATATATAGTTCTCGTCAAGATAATTTAAAATGACTTGTATAAAGGAGATTTTAAAGATTACCCGAATGTAATCTGTAAGTAGCAGTAGTCTGCAGTAGTAAATACAGCAGAATCGCATTAAGGTGGAATATTCTTAAGCCCGATTTTATAATATTAGGTTTGTTCTAGCACAGAATCCCTGATAGTTTGATGTACGTTTGTAGTGCGCATGTGCAAGCAAATTATTAATTTGAAATTAGTTTGCAATTGAGTATGCTAGAACAAGCGAAACATTCTGCGCGACGTCTGCCCCAAATGTGTGATTCTAAATAGCAAAAGTATATATAGATAGTTCTCATTCCCGATTATTAGGTATTCTGACACCATAACCAATTACATATTTATAAATACATATTATCATATTTTTTAAAAATTCTTAATTAATTTAAACCACTATTCCCGTTAAAAAGAAAGTGATATCGTTTTCGTTAATACACTCGAATTGACCTGAAATACACATCACCTGTTACAGCGTTATGCGCATGTCCCAAATTTCCAATTTTATTAAAATCCAGGAATTGTTTGGATGATCCACAATCAATCCGTAACTACAATTTTCGCCTGCTAGAACAGCTTGCTGTTAGCAAGAAATTAATAATTTCACTTGTCAGAACACAATATTAGTATCACGCATGCGCTATACAATACCTAATAGTTTCTTACTGCTGCTAGAACAAACCTATTGTCTAAATAAATTTGTCACTTAGTTTCCGGGCAGATTAAAAGAATGTATAGAAATGCGTATTAAGTAATGATCCCATTAATTGATTTTTTTATTATGAAATTCATTGGCTAAGTATGTTGTTCCAAATGTATTGTTTAACTTTATTATGAATTAGGCGTTTAATTTTCTAAATAGTTAATTGAAAAATTTTGTAGGTATTTGTGGATGAGATTTTAATTACCTGTTTATATAGGCTTAGAAATTCTCTAAGTATTAAATGTTTTCATATTATTTTGTCAGCAGTAATACCTACACACTACTTATTATAGGTAAGGTGATATAAGGCAGATTAATTATTCGTGGTCATATAATACATAGTGCCGATGATATGGCAACCATGGGCTTGTGAAGCAAGTGTGAGTGAAGTGGATTTTGAATCTTTTACAAAAGGTATACTTGTATCATAACTCTCCCAATAAAATGATCATATATATCAAAAACTTTGATGATTAATATTTTCAATATTGATTATTTAAAACAGCACCCGCTTTACAATTTTTCGGAATACACTCCTGATAGACAAATACAATTTCTAAATGTTTCATGCCCCACGGGTAAACTCACAGCAGGTACTCCTTATAATCCGCTTAGTGTTACTTGCAGTTATTTTAAAATATTTTGAATCTTACTATATTTTTATGCGTTTGTTTTAAAGAACTGAAAATAGCGACGGATGTAGTTTGTGAGAATGTGGGTAAATCTATACAGAGTAATAGGAAAGAACGACAAGGCTGTAGCAATTGCCAATTAGTTTCGAATTTATACAAACAAGAGTATAAAAGTCAGGAGAATGAAAGAAACCATAAGCGCTTTTATCCGACCGCCATTCAGAAGAATGCCTCATATGGCCGAATAACAATATTGATAGATATTGGACTGATGACATCATGTGTCTACAGATGTGTCTGGTCTATTGCAGAACATCCAGTTAAGATTTATTTGTGGAGATGCTTCAACATATACGATTTCAGATTGTTGTGCATCTGCGTAGGAAATTCGAATGTCTAGAGAATACAAAAATTATACCAAAAAAAAAATCTTACACCTTCTAAATGAAGACAGTTTGATGATAACGAAACTCTGAAATTCTGAAAGTAAATAACGAACGACCCGAAACATAGCAGTAACTACAATATAGAACGGGAACTTACAAAAGCTATTTTAACGTTGGAATAATCCTCTAAGAAACGAGATGTGAGTGTGATAGAAAATGTGCAAGTAATAATCAAGCAAAAGCGTTTCTACATACTAAAGTACAGAATTATCAACTAATTATACTGAAGAACTGGTAACAAACTTAAGTATTCACTGTCAAGCAAAGATGTGATTAGCGTAACATTAAATACAGCACGTATTAAAAATTAAAGTACACATTTTACCTATGTATTTGTTCTTACTTATTAAACATGTTATACACACTGCCTTTAATCCCATTGTGAAAGTGTGTATATTATAGGATTTATGTACTAATATTCTTCGCTGAATTAATAGTCGATTGCGATTATTCCAACAGCAGCAGCAGTCCTGAGGATGTCCCAAGGGTAAACGAAACGCTAGCGAAGGACGCAATCCCAGTCTGACAACCGGAACGATATATTGAGCACCATTTATAAGCCGTGAATTTAAAGAAACAACGCTGTAACCTTTCAATACTGATGGCTCTGATAGTATGCACTAATAAATAATATCTTCAACAACTCTTAACATATTTAAGTTTTTCTACTTCTTATATGTGTGCACAGCAACGGTTTTAACTTACACTTTAAAAGTATATTATTTTAAATTTAAAGCAAATACAGTTATTAAGATTTTTTAAGTACCGCATATAAGTTAGAAATTATTAGAAATTCGAACGTGGTTTCTTCCCTCTGTGCCGAATCCATGAAAGTAGTTTTGTTACTTTCAAGTGCCAAGAAGCATTTGGTTTATACTCATATTATTACCATATAAACAAGAATTGCAGCCGAAACTAGAAAACCCAATTTTCATATGTACTTACCTTGACACTATAAAAAGTGTGTTTGTTGACAAACCTGCTTTTTTAATTAGAGAAGATTTGTCTAAAACTGCGAGTGCATAATATGCATAAATATTTGAATAATTAAAATTACATTCTAAATACATTAATATTTAGAAACAACTCAGCAAATTTGTCGTTTCAAATTATTGTTATTGTAGTTGCACTTTCCTTTTAGGTACATATTGAAGTTTTTCCATCCATAAATAACTCTCCATATTATGTAAATGTTGTTATTTATTGCAAAACAGCAGTAGCCACATCGACTACGCCATGGACAACGAAAGAATGAGCTGATCATTTGCTTGCTCGACTTACTAAATTGTAATTATTACCCGGTCGATTTGGTTTAATGGATTTTGCTTCAAAAAGTGCACTTAACCTATGTGAAAAATGCGTAATTATTATACCGAGAAAGAGAATGATACATGTGTATTGGATAGAGACCGGCTTGCCAGGTGTTTATTTATAATTACTACAGGCGAAGCGAGTCCGAGATAACGGTTTTACCATTGCTGCAGCATTGCTGTTGATTTCTATAGATGTAGGCAAATATTGAATGTATAACGAAATTTATTGATACAAAGAACCGCTAAATAGATCGCCTTACATTTAACTTTTATTTGGAAGAAATTAATATATGAATTTAACTTCGAATATGTGTTCATTTTAACTCTTTTGGTTCTCTATATCAATTCATCATACAGTGGGAAAATGTGTGGGAACTATGTAAATATCTCTTAAATTAAAAAAGATATTGCAATAAAATTTTAGACACGAAAATTATGGATGAAGAGCCATCATTTGAGCATTTTTTAAATATATAATGTGTGTAAAAGTTGTAAGGTACTAAAGTTATACTTTTTTTAAATTGTAATTTTTAACATTGTGTGATTCTCCTCGATCACACAGTTTCAACAAACTATAACCCTTGCGGTGTAAAGTATTTTTTATTTATTAATTGGTAAGGGAAAGAAATTAAACTGGTCATATAAACAAAATAAAACTTAATTTATGAGATTTTCAAAATGGGCGCTATCTAAACTACTCAAAAATGAATAGGGAATTAGATCTTTTTTTAACAGATCTAATTAATTCGATTAAATTTAACATATTTTCTCAAACTATAGATAAATTAGAAGGCCCACAGTCGTTTGTGGATATTTTATTTGGTAAATGTCTTTTCTATGTGATAAAATATTGAATCTTGTATTTTAACCTTAAATTAATTTAGAATACAAAATTATAAAAATCGCATTTTTTTGACAAGTATTATTCATTTCAAACGTCATTTCACATTTTCACGATGCCAAGACGTCATTTAACTAAAGAAACTTTTGATTTAATTGCGTTATTGCATCAGCGAGGGCAATCTGGAGCAAAAATTGCCGCAAAATTTAATGTGTCTCCAAGTGATGTTAGTAGGGCTCTAACAAGATTCCAACAGGTAGGATCTGCAAGGAGAAGACCCGGTAGTGGATCTGAGAGGAAAACAAATCTGAGACAAGACCGCTACATACGAATTCAGACAAGAATGAATCCGTTTAGAAGTGCTGTATAGTTGCAAATACAGTTACGTGCCGCCACTGGAGTTAGAGTTTCGGATCAAACCATCAGAAACCGTCTGAGGGAAATGGATCTTCATAGCTGCAGGCCTGTGAGACGCCCAAAATTAACTAATGCCAATAGAATGGCTAGAAGAACTTGGGTTAACCAACGACTAGCAGAAAATTTTCAATGGGAGAATGGTTTATACACCGATGAATCCAGATTCTGCTTATTTAGTGATAATCGTAGAGTAAGGGTCTGGAGAACTCGAGGAGACCGTTATAGACGCGAGTTTACAAAAGCTGTGGTGCCTTTTGGCGGCGGTGGTATCATGGTGTGGGCGGGCATTAGTTTGAATGGACGTACGAACATCCATCTCTTTGAAAACAATGTCAATGGACACATATACAGAGATGACATTATTCAGCAATATGTGGCCGACTTTCGTGAGGCTGTGGATGAAAACATGGTTTTTATTGATGATAATGCAAGACCTCATCGTGAACAAATTGTAATGCAAGCAATAAATGACCTTCATATTAACCATCTACCTTTACCACCAACGTTTCCAGACTTGAATCCAATTGAGCACATTTGGGACAGACTTCAAGAACAGCTCAACGAACATAATCCACCCCCAGTTAACGTGCAACACTTGCGGGAAATTTTACCGCTGTGTTGGAGAAGAGTGTCACAAGAACACATTAATAATTGCATTATGAGTATGCCCCGAATATGTACAGCTGTGAGAGATGTTCGTGGCCATTATACACGATTTTAGAATTAATTGTTACAGAAAAATGTTTATTTTAGCTATTGTTAAAAATGTTGCTTATTTCATTTTTGATCATTTCTTAGTAATCTAACGATTTTTCTGAATAAATATACTTGAAAATTTTAAATTGTTGTGTACAATTATGTATCTAATATAATACACTAAAATATTTACCAATACTATCTAAAAAATACAAAAAAGCAAAAATTCCTTATTCATTTTTGAGTAGTTTACTTCCTTACAGTAAACCAACCTGTGCAAATTTATAGGTGGTGTAAAATGCACTTTCTGTTTTAGATAGCCCCACAAGAAGTAATCTAGTGGATTGGGATCGGAAGAACGTACGGGCCATTTAATTTTGCCTCTCCTTCTAATTCATCTGTGGGTAAAAAGTTCAACCTAATCGATCTCGAACGATAACTGAATAGTGAGGGGATGCTCCATCCTGCTGATATCACATTTTTTTCTGAATTTGTGCATTTTCCTCCAATGCAGGAATTATCTGGTTATTGTAAGTTCTAAATGTCTTTGACCATTTGGAGTTTTTTCTATTTAAAAAAAAGGTGCTATTATTCTGTTTCTACAAATAACAGCACAAAAAGTTCAGCTTTCTAGGGCGTTGCGAATGCGCCTCTTGTATCCAGTGAGAATTAATATATGCCCAATACCGACAGTTAAGTCTCTTAATAGTACCGTTGAAATGAAAAGTTGCCTCATCCGAAAATACTATATTATTTACGAAACTGTTATCACGATTACAAATGTTCATAATTCATTCACAAAACTCTTGCCTTCTGTCGAAATCATCAAGAGAGAGTTCTTGAACGAGGCGAATTTTATAATGATTGTATTTTTATGTTTTAAGAATTCTTTCTCCTGAACAGCGGATAATATCATGCCTTTGCTCCAGCTGGTTTATAGACAAATGGGGATTTTACTCTACAGATATGGTAATATCTTGGGCTTTAATATAATTTATAGTAGAATTTGTACGACAAATTCTTTACAAACTGCAAACACCGCCATTTATGTTGTACCTTCTTCAGGTTTTGTTAACAACAGAACGAGAAATTGGCTGCCGATTAGAATGTATAGCATGATGAGTTCGTGTCCTGTCACCAAAACTGATCATTAATAATATTTGTATTCTTTTTCCTTCATTTAATTCAACCATTATTGACAAACAACAATTATTTAATGGCACTTTTAAATGCCATAAACTACTAGGCCTTGTGATAAAATTTAGAGATTGTAAGATTCACGCTTTTTGTTCAACAAACAAAAAACAATTTTTTAAATAGTAATTATATTGTCTTCCCTAAAATATTTGAAGAAAACATAAGTTGTTTAAAAGAGTAATTATTTATTAAATGATGAACGTGGGTGTTGGTTAAGGAAATATTAATTTTTTAATGCGTTTTCCTCCATTCTTAGAAAATTTTTGAATGATTTTAGATCGTCAATATCCAAAAATTCTTCGGTTAAATTTATACTTCTTTTTTTTTCTATTTAACCAGGGATTAACCCATAATCTTCGTTTCCGAATGTTTGCCTTTTCTGCTAATAATGCAGAAGATGCAATAATTAATAGCAAACTAGCAGCTTTAATTTTAATTTTACGTAGATTTTTAGCCATAACTGCAGTTTTCTGCTTTTATAGTTTAAATTATGTGTGTTATTTTTTTTTTAAATAAATATTTGTGTTGGTGAACCTGATTGTTAAAAATAATTTCACGGACTTGCACGTAAGAACTGCAAACTGTAAAGCTACGACTTAGCGTGAAATTAAAATTGCATGCAATGAAAATTGCAAAAGTGTAAAGCAACCTTAACACGCTCGGATATATTGCCTGCTTATTGTGTATGTAGCATCTTGAAGACGTATGGTCAATAAGTGAATGTTTTTAATTTCATTATCACCAAATTTTTCATATATCTCCATACATAAAAGACCATCGGTTTCAAGTCGGGTGATCTAGGTGGCCATGCAATGGGCTCTACCTATTAATCGGTCAACGTATTATTTAAATGCTCACGAACTTCGTAACTGCTATGAGGTGGAGCACCATCATGCAAAAACCACATGTGTTGACGCTCGTTTAAAGGCACCTCTTCTAAAAGAAAAATACCAAGTAAAAGTAAAAACAGAAAAATCGACAGCAAACAAAACATTTCTCATGCGAACTAACATTCACAATCTGACGAATGAAACTAAAGCGTTGGAAGTTTTGTTGAAATTTATTTCCTGCAAAATCACGTGTGCGTACATAATAAGATAATCTTTCACGTTTTTGCTTACGCCTCTTTATGTATAGCAAATGTCCTTGAGTCTCTTAAACTATAAGTGTGAATATTTTTATCACCATTTTTTTTTCATTTATCATTATTTTCTGTGTACTATTTTCAGTTAGAAATAAAGCTCCAATTTTTTTTATCACCCTGTATACGTAGAAAGACAATTAGGGTAATATTGAGGCCTCATTCTCAAAGACCCAAATTATTTATGATCAAGTTTTTAAATTAAAACGGATTGGAGATGGAATGTAATTATGTTTCACTAAAACAAACGTGGAAATATGTTTATTAAAAGTTTCAGCGAGTGCTCTTCCCAAATCAGAAATAAGAATTTGTCTTTTCTCTATAATTGTGTATTCGATGAAACTTTTCAAGGTTTTTATTAGATTACGAGGGTTGCATTTAGGTTTAGCATTGAAAATGGTTCTATGGTTTTTGTAAATTTTCTACGTGATAATGGATGCACTTTTGATATGTGTGTTTATTTATTGATAGCAATGTAACCTTGTTATTATTAAGTTTTTTTTTTAATATTTTTGCACGTATTATTATTATTTTGTTATTAATTGCCCGTCTTGGAATTTCTGTTGGACAATTAATAATAATAATAATAATTATTATTATTATTATTATTATAGGTGCTACTTTGCAACTCTTATAAGCTGTGGCGCGTAGTTAATTCTCGATTAAACAAAACGTTTTTTATACACCTCAAGAAAGGCAGACATTGTATGAAATTTAATTAAATACTAGGTGGTCCATGGTAATAGGAAAATTTTGAAAACATTATTTTGAAACTAATCATATTTTGCTATGGATTTCTTTGTCAAATGATTTGACATTTTATACCATTCAGTAATCATGGCACGGTGGTCCAGTGAGCAACGTTCTTTTGTAATTAAAGCGTATTACAAAAATAATGACTCCTTTGTCGTAGTATAGCGGAATTTTCGGGTTAATTTCAATATCCCACGTCCTGAGAAAGTTCCATTTGGTCACGCCATAAAAGAGTGGGTTCGTATATTGGAAGAAAGCGGTTCAGCGAACAATGTCAAACGCACAGGACCAAACAGAAATGTCAAAACTTTGGATAGCATTGATCGAATTAAAGCAGCTATATAGCGCAGTTTGAAACGTTCCAGTCGAAAACATAGTCAAGCAATTGGCTTAGCTAGGACGACTTTTCTCCGAATGTTACCTAAGGATCTCCATTTCCATCCTTATAAGATCCAGATTGTTCAAGCACTTAAGCCAACAGAGCAGCCTCGTTGTCTGCATTTCGATGAAAGGATGTTACAACATGAAATTGATGTTCGTAATTTATGGATGTTTAATGAAGCGCATTTCAATTTATCAGGCTATACTAATAAGCAAAACAGCCGTTATTTGTCTTTGGAAAATCCAAAGGAACTTCACCAAAAATGATTACACAGTCCAAAGGTAACGGTATGGTGTGCAATGTCCTCTATGGGAATTATTGGTCTCTACTGTTTTGAGGATCAGAATGAAAATGCTGTAACAGTCAATTCTGTACGCTATGCTGACATGATAAACCAGTTTCTGACACAGCCATTGAAACTGCTTTCACAAAACAACCAGAATGGTTCCAGCAAGACAGTGCTACTCCACATACTACAAGGGACTGCTCTGCGATGACTGTTTCCAGATCGCGTTATTTCTAAACACGGGGACATTGAGTGGTCTCCAAGATCGTCAGACCTAACGGCGTGTGATTACTTTTTGTGGAGCTATCTCAAAAGCAAGGTTTTTATTGATAAACCACGAGAAAAATTATTCAAGAAATTGCCGACATTCCGTTAGATATGTTGTGGCGTGTTATGCAGAATTTCAACATCCGACTTCAGGAAGTTATATAAAAAAGAGTAGGCCATTTGCCTGGCATAATTTTATGAATTAAAAATGGTCAATATTTGTCTTTTTACTGTTATATTATGTTTTAGTTAAATACTGTTGCTTTTAGAATAATAACGTTCTCAAAATCTCCCGCTACCATGGAGCCACCTTGTATAACAAATAGGTTCTGAATCAATTAATTTAAATAATAAAAAAATAAAAATAAACTTCACATATAAAATAGATTTTGTAGTTATTCCTTTGATTGTTTTTCTTTAATAAATTCTAAATCAACATAAGTTAAAATCGTAGTAGCAAACGTTTCATGTAATTGAAACCAGGTTACGTTCTCGCAAATGTCCATAATCTTCTACTGGCGCCAAGTTTTCATGTAACGCGCATCTTGTCCAGTTAATAGTTTTTTTTTCAAATCTATCAGCCCAGCACTATAAAACATGAACACGACATGAAATCTTTGCTATATATAACCTCGGGAATCTGTGTGACAAATACGAGTAAATGAAATATTCAAAAAGGAAATCCGAAGTGAAAAAAAAATCATTGAGTGTTTCGTGAGAACCAATCGGTTTCTTAATTTGTCTATCGTAATAATATCAAATATACATACATAAATCGATTGACATTTTACTGTTTGACCTTTTTCTTGCGTGCTGTTTAATTTCTACGTAAGCTGTTCGATAATTGTCCGTGATATGATAATTATGGGGCCCCAAATTGCAAATAAAATTAGTAAATATGAAAGCGCGGCGATTATGTTATATGCAGGATGCGTCAGTTTCCCGTGTGAAAATTAGTTTCTTCGGGGGGGGATTTTTTTATAATATTGAACTTTTTATTGGAACATGAAACTATAACAATAAAAATAAATGTTTATTTTTTCGTAATTTCATGAGTACTTAATTTTTTAGTATCTATTAAAAAGATGAGTTATCCTACTTGTTTCAAAAAATTACGAAATACATGCTGCGAGATAAAAGTCGCAGCAAGGCATGCATACCTCAATTATTTACAGCTTCATTTGAATAAGGACCCCCGCAGATTATCGATTTGTCAGTTAAGTTGTCGAATCGAGTGCGGAATATGATTTTTCCTACGACATTATAAGATGTCAATTTCAGACAATTGATTAGTCATGAAAGTTGACAATTTGATTCATCTGTCAAAAACCCGTCGTTATAATAACGCGTGGTAACACGTAATAATTTGCTTTTATCACAAATGGATTTTGGTACATCTATAACACCTTACATAAATTTTTATGTTATATTATTATTGACTTACTAGAAAACGATGACTATAGACAACGACTGGTCGTCTATAGATATAGAATGTACGCCACCAGAAGTACTTGAAGCCGCAAAAAACAATTTTCTCAACCTATTACAACCTAAATCCAGGGACAGGTACGAGTTTTCCTACAAACAATTTAAGGATTAGCAAAACAAAAAAGGAATAAAATCGACTTTTTCTGAAAATGAACTGATAGCTTATATTGGAGAGTTATCCGAAAAACTCAAACCCAGTTCTTTGTGGACTCTTTGCGTTGATCATAACATAGATATAACGAAATACTGGAAATTACAGGCACTGTTGAAGCGTAACTCGGACGGCTACAAACCGAAAAAGTTAAAAATTTTAACATCAGAGGAAGTCAATCGATTTATCCACGAAGTTCCAGACAAGTACCTTTTAATCTATCAAAGTGGCATTGATTATTGGTATAAATGACGCATGCCGCAAATAAGAGTTAAGCCAGCTAAAGATTAATGATATTGAAGACCTGAGATCTGCTGCTTTGGTTAAAATACCTGACACCAAAACAAAGAATTCCTTCACAATGACCGGTGAATTTTATAAAGTTTTTATGAAATATATGGCGCTTAAACCATCAAATACACATAAGCGTCGTTTCTTTTTAAATTATCTAAACCAAAAATGTATGTGAACAAACTTGGCAGCGTCCCTAAAACAAATAGCCATTTATTTAAACCTTAAAAATACAGAGCTATACACAAGACATTGTTTTCGCCGGTATTCGGCTACCATTCTTGTTGACACAGGTGGAGGAATCACATCTCTTAAGCGCCACGGTGGATGGAAATCTACTGCCGTCACCGTTGATGAATCAATTACCAATAAAATGCAAATTACAAATAAAATTAATTTTCATTCATTATCATCAAACGTTAGAACAGAAACGGAAATAATCGATTCCTCGCCTTCACATTACAACATTCAATATCAACATCAGACATATACTCTCAACTCCAATTCTTTAAGAAACCCCATTTTCAATAACTGTCAAATGAATAATCTAACCATAATTTTATTCTCTAAAAAATAAATATTTTTCCAATAAATTATTTTTTTCAGTATCGTAGGAAAAATACTGTACAAAACTCTGAAAGTGTCTATCATTCACTCGCACGAAATCACTCATTTTCCACCATAATCAGAGTAGACTACCTAAATGTTTTAGATTGGTACTTTAGCCACTTCCACATAATGATATTAATTACTTGATATTTTATTATGAACAGCCATGCATTCTGGAATTGAATATTGCGCTATTTCTTTGAAAAAGGCATCATATGCCGAAACATGTAAGATTGTTTTAAATATATGCACTTTGAAGTAAAACCAGACCTTAAAACGCCAACAAATTGAATTTACCATATGTATATATATATATATATATATAATAACTTCGTGACCTTGGTATGATATGGTAAACCTAATCAGTAGGCGATTAAAGTTTTTATGAAATATATGGCGCTTAAACCATCAAATACACATAAGCGTCGTTTCTTTTTAAATTATCTAAACCAAAAATGTATGTGAACAAACTTGGCAGTATATACTATAATTTAATTTTGTAACGATCTACAATTTACCATCATATTATATATTTTTTTTTTTTTGTTATATACCTTATGTTATTTAAATATCATTTAAATATCATATACTTTTGCTTATCATGATGACTGTTCCGTGTTTTGATTCCTGTCTAGTTGTCCGAGCAGGTTTTCGTGGTTTTCCTTCTCGTTTTGAGCGAATGCCGACAACTTTGTATCTTAAGTCGCTCCACGGGCGCATACGTAATAATAACTCATGTCTTGCTTTTCCCTGCCTATCCCTGTTTTCAGTTTTTTACTGATGTGGTCCTCTACTGGGTTGCAGCCTAGCATATGCGCTACAAAACTCTAGGGGGGTCTGCCCGTTGGGCAGTCAGGTGCCATTCCGCCTTTCCAGCAAGAGTGAGGAACCATGCTACGCGGCGCTATCTCGTCGCCGCGCAATGCACACACCACTAGGACCGGTCCTGGGCGACAACCTGGCTAGGTTGCCGTTAACAGCACACACACGTTCGACGTGTGTGCTATGCCCCCGCTTCGGCGGAAAACGTTAAGATGGCATAAGTGTGACCATCGTCGACCGAGGTAGCCACTAAGAGTGTTCCCTTAGTTGCGATGAGCAACCCCGTGCAGGGTGCGCTTCGCCTGTCTGCGCCTTGCCTCGTTGGGGCGGGGGTCAGACCGTCGAAGTACTGCACGGAATTGTAAAGAAGTTGTCGGGAAAGGGTTGGCGGCCCTACGCAACGGCTGGTTATCCGTCCTCTCTAAATTCATGCGACCGATCACTAAACACACGCACGAACGCACCGACATACAAAACCCTACACTTACGCTCTCAAACAAAACCACACACCCATAGAGAGACGCAAGCTGCCAGCAACAACCAACACACAAGTTCATACCCAGAAGGAGACACAAATTGCTAGCAGCGAACAACACATATTTTCACACCTTGTTATCTATTTTTTGGAATACTAAGGCATGATTTATTATTATTACTAGAATGTATCTTTGAATAATTCAAACCATAGCAACTTAATTACTTGACATTTATATCCTGTCATTCATATTTTGTATTCTCTTGAAAAAGGCGTATACAGCCGAAACATGTAGAGTTTTTTTAAATACATATATTTTGAAGTAATATACAGACCTTTAATCGCCTACTGATTAGGTTTACCATATATATATATATGTATATATATATATATATATATATATATATATATATATATTGAACTTCATATTAATTCTCATACACATGAAGTTCATTACAGTTCGTATATATACACGTAGTATAGAAGTGAATATCATGTCTGTCTTCGGTAAGGTGCACTGATGATCTGTAAAAAACAGTGAAATATCGATATATGCACATTCCGCGCAGATAAGTTTTTCACAAAATTTTTCATATATATATATATATATATATATATAATAACTTCGTGACCTTGGTATGATATGGTAAACCTAATCAGTAGGCGATTAAAGGTCTGTATATTACTTCAAAATATATGTATTTAAAAAACTCTACATGTTTCGGCTGTATACGCCTTTTTCAAGAGAATACAAAATATGAATGACAGGATATAAATGTCAAGTAATTAAGTTGCTATGGTTTAAATTATTCAAAGATACATACTAGTAATAATAATAAATCATGCCTTAGTATTCCAAAAAATAGATAACAAGGTGTGAAAATATGTGTTGTTCGCTGCTAGCAATTTGTGTCTCCTTCTGGGTATGAACTTGTGTGTTGGTTGCTGCTGGCAGCTTGCGTTTCTCTATGGGTGTGTGGTTTTGTGTGAGAGCGTAAGTGTAGGGTTTTGTATGTCGGTGCGTTCGTGCGTGTGTTTAGTGATCGGTCGCATGAATTTAGAGAGGTCGGATAACCAGCCGTTGCGTAGGGCCGCCAACCCTTTCCCGACAACTTCTTATGTATCTTTGAATAATTTAAACCATAGCAACTTAATTACTTGACATTTATATCCTGTCATTCATATTTTGTATTCTCTTGAAAAAGGCGTATACAGCCGAAACATGTAGAGTTTTTTAAATACATATATTTTGAAGTAATATACAGACCTTTAATCGCCTACTGATTAGGTTTACCATATATATATATATATACATATGGTATATTCAAGTAAAACTTCAGTAAAACCAGACCTTAAATCACCATATATATACAAGTGTCCCGTATCGTTATGTTCAAATTTTAGGAGTGTAGACTTCATTTCAAGTAACAAAAGCGCAAAACTTCTATATCCATTTTTATTTGTTTCAAAGTTACAGATCTATGAATGTGATTGTCAGATCATGAAAAAAATGTAATCCTAAAGTCAATACAAACTGATTTTATTTAAAAAAAAATTTAATTAATAATATTTTCGAAATGTCCACCTCCTTGTTGAATGCAGGCTTGTGCCTGTAAGCAAACAGAAGAAGTACTTATATCCGAATTTCATACTTGTTTTGTCGGATTTGCTCGGCAGCCAGGTGAATACGATCCAATAACTTTTCTCTTGTGTTCGAAACTTGCGCGTAGACTAAATTTTTTATGTACCCCCATAAATAAAAGTCAAGGGGATTAAGATCGGGTGATCTGGGTGGCCATGCAACAGGACCACCTCGACCAATCCATCTTGGACAATTGACGTTAAGCCAATTGCGGACAGCAATTCCGAAATGTGGTGGTGCCCCATCCATGTGAAACCACATATCTCGTCGAACATTCAGTGAGACATCCTCTAAAAGACCTCTGGTAGTTCGTCTATAAGAAATTGAAGGTAATTGTCCACATTTAACCTCCCAGGAAAAACGACAGGACCAATCAACAAGTCATCGATTAGGGCCGCCCAAACGTTAATAGAAAATTCATGTTGAAATTTAGATGGGCGTATAGCTTTGGGATTTTCTGATGACCACCTGTGCAGGTTTCTCAGATTTGTAACACCACAAACCGTGTCCCCTGCGATAGTTATATGGATATAAGCCCTCACGTTTAAAATTCGCCAAACTGTCGTTCGTGGCACTCCTAGTTGTCTAGCGATTCAACGTATACTGAGAGTTGGATCCCAAAGCATTACTCCTGAGAAGAAAATCGGTAAGGCATTTTGAATAAAGAAAACGTGTACACTCACTAATAAGCTGTTGTATGAACTGAAACGTAATGTAATCCTTTATTAAAAAATGCAACGTTAACAGTCATCTGAACATTTGTTTATTGTATGATATTCATGGTTCAGCACTTACGAAATAAGTAAGAACCTTCTTTCTCATAAATCAATTTCCAGTACTCTTTTTTGTAGATCTCCAAGAAATTACTGTATGCACTACGACACGTGTTTATTTATTTTAGGAGAACATTTTATTATGCGACCTTAACAAACACAGGCCTGTTATTGAATCGTATAGCTTTTTTTTAAATAAAATCAGTTTGTATTGACTTTAGGATTATATTTTTTTCATGATCTGACAATCACATTCATAGATCTGTAACTTTGAAACAAATAAAAATGGATATACAAGTTCTGCGCTTTTGTTACTTGAAATGAAGTCTACTTTACACTCCTAAAATTTGAACATAGCGATACGGGACAGCTTGTATATACATATATATATATACATATATATATATATATATATATATATATATATATATTTATATATATATATATATATATATATATATATATATATTTATATATATATATATGGTAAATTTAATTTGTTGGCGATTTAAGGTCTGGTTTTACTTCAAAATATATATATACAAAGTAAAAAGAAACTCCTTTATTTCACTCTATATTTCATAACGAATTTGTTACTTCCTCAGGAGTGCCTACATGTTTAATAAAACCACAATATATTAAACAATATGACAATAACAAAATACTTACAATTGAGAGTTAAAATTTAGCAAAGAACGACACTAAACATGTTAAAATTAAATTTAAAACATTAAATTAATTGAATTGATTCGGCATTTACTTGATGAAGATCCATAATTTAAAATAGAAATAAAACTACGGTTCTAATCTTCACTTTTAATCTTGTACCATTTGATTTATAGCTGTGTGTTTTATAAGTTTAGTTTTATATTTTAACATTTATGTATATTTGTTTTTAAAAGGTTGACGATAAACCATCATCGTATTAATTTAATGTTTTAAATTTGATTAATTTGAACATGTTTAGTGTCGTTCTTTGCTAAATTTTAACTCTCAATTGCAAGTATTTTGTTATTGCCATATTGTTTAATATATTGTGGTTTTATTAAACATGTAGGCACTCCTGAGGAAGTAACAAATTCGTTTTGAAATATAGAGTGAAATAAAGGAGTTTTTTTTTTACTTGACAGGCCGCTCACCCGCTAATAATAATATATTGTGGTTTTATTAAACATGTAGGCACTCCTGAGGAAGTAACAAATTCGTTTTGAAATATAGAGTGAAATAAAGGAGTTTTTTTTTTACTTGACAGGCCGCTCACCCGCTAATTAATTTTTACTTATATATATATATATATATATATATATATATATATATACCGCTCACGGAAGTGACAACTAGGGATATAAAGAAAAACAAATTACTATAAAAGAAATGCAGTTCAAATTTAATGTTTAAGAAAATCTGTAATATAAAACTAATAATCAAATACAATCTGATTGAACCTTATGAGTCTTATCTATGGGGGCCAGAAGGCAGAGTAGGATTTGACATGTAAATATCTTGTTTCATAACAGTTTTGTTTCTTTACTTACAGGTGCATATCATAAATGATTCCTTGGAGATTGAGCATAATGAATTACAACAAGAAAGAACGACTAAAAATAGTCGAATTATATTTTCAAAATAACAGGTCTTTTATTCTAACTCAAAGAGCTCATCGCAACCATTTCCACGTCAGATAAGGACCCTCAGCGACGATGATTTGGAAACTAATTGCACGCTTAGAGAAAAAGGGTTCTGTGATGAACCCTCCTCCTACCGGCAGAGCACGTTCGGCTCCCTCTGAAGAGAACATTGAAAGAGTTAGACCCAGTGTCGAAGAAGAACCAGAAACATCAACGAGAAGACGTTCTAGGGAATTGGGAATGTCCCGAATATCCTTAAGAAGAATTTAAAAAATATGAATTAAAGATGTTTCCATACAAAATACAGTTAGTGCAGGAACTGAAACCTGTGGACCACGAACTGCGCCGAAATTATGCGATTTGCATCCAAGAATTAGCCAGAGAAAACAATGAATTTATTAATTTATGAATCAACTTATCATGTCTGGCGAAGCTCATTTTCAGCTGAATGGTTTCGTCAATAAACAGAATTGTCGGTTCTGGGGTACGACAAATCCAAGGAGAATTCATCAGCGCCAACTGCACCCTCTGAAATGCACGGTTTGGTATGGGGTGACCTCGCAGGAAGTTATCGGGCCTTACTTCTTTGAAACTGATAACGGTAACAGTGTAACAATTACTGGTGAGAGATATCGGAATGTGATTGATAATTTTTTGCGTCCTGCAGTAGAAAATCGTCCCGAAATGTGGTTTCAGCAGGATGGGGCAAGCCCCCATACAGCCAATGTCACACTGAACTTCCTGAAGCAACTGTTCAGTGAGTGAATCATTTCAAGAAATTCCCGTGTTAATTGGCCGCCACGTTCTCCCGACCTTACGGCCCCCGATTACTTCCTGTGGTGATACCTTAAGGAACGTGTGTATGTGAACAAACCGCTACATTGAGTAGCTCAAGGACAATAGCCGTGCAGAAATTCGAGTATTAACTCCTCACACCTTAATCAATGTTATGAACAATGCCATCGAAAGAGTACGACTTTGCGAGGCCGCAAATGGAAGTCATTTGAAAGATGTTGTTTTCCATACATAATCTCCATATGTTAAACATTTACTGTGTGTACTTCTGGCCCACCTGTATATGAAAACACCCTTATTTATCTAAATTCGGTAAATAAGTAATGGTTGGAAGAATTTATCTCTTCCTTCAATACAGCCATAAAACCTCGAAGGCAGGTTTTTAGTAATAATAATTTAATAATTAGAACTAATGTAAATAATATCGCGTAGAAAACAAATTGCTGTAAAAAAACGATGTGCTATTATTGTACTATAGGAGGAAAACTATGCAGGCCGGTAATTTAATAAAATGTTATTGAATACTATACACGTCTAGGCCAGTCTCAAATTACCACAGAACCTGATGATTGCTAAATATAACGAATTGTAATAAGCAGAAAGAATTAAAAACCGTACCAGGAACAGGGGCAAAATGCAATCGCGAAGGAGAACACAAAATCCCTATCAATCAATTTATCTCTAGTAACATAATGACTACATACATGCATCATAATATATATAAAATGGTTATATCTGAGCGATATAATTGTCAAAACAAATAAATAAATGTTTGTACAATTAAAACATACAAACTGTTACGATATTTTGGCGGATAGTGTATAGCCGTAGCGGTTTCGCTATCCTTTCGGACATGCGTGACTTGCTTCGCAGAGGGAATACAAGTTTGGGGGAGACTTCGGATATTACCGTTGAGAACCTCTGCTTGACTAGTTCTATTTTTGTTTGTTGGCCGCTGTGTGGTTATTTGTATAGAATAAATTTACACCGAAATAGGTGGTTTATTTGGCGATATATAGTGATTGTTGAACCTCAATTTATGTGATTTGATTGGCGTTGTTGTCTTGCCGCAGGTTAAATGTATCCTCAATCATCTGTAGGTGAATGTCTTTGCCACTAATTGTCATTATGACATTTTTGTGCCCAAATCTACGTGTTTCGCTATTTCTGATGCATAATATACCATTCGTAGGGTTCTAATTTCTGGTTCCTGCTCCCGGCTTCTATAGCTATTTGATGATGAGATTTGCCGTTCAAGTTTAACACCATTGGAACTGGAGAATCTGTTGTAGTGATACGTTTTCTTTGTTTTCTGTGGATATGTTAGTGCAACCATGTCCTCTGCGTGACGTATAACCCCTACGGCAAGCAGCCCTTAAAACGCGGTGGCGCCCTTTTTAAATTATAAAATTATAGTCAGTTTATCAAAGTTTCGACAAGAATCACACGACCATCTTCACTGAGATCTAGACCGTTGGCACTGGCTGGCTGTGTTGTAAATTTAAGATCATCTCGCCCACACAAGGTAAGTCTGAGGAGGGTTGTTGGAATGCGCAAAATTTAATTGAAGTCAATTTTCGTGGCTTTTTATTGCTTGCACCTGGTGTAGGTTACAAAACAAGTATCTGTATATGACAATACTGGTATGGTTAAAAGTCGTTTACAAGGATAATTTGCATGGAGGAGTAGCTATACGCAAAGATGTTTGCGTCGGGAAAATCGACCGAAAAGGTGGAATGTCCTCTAAACTGACGAATTGAAGTCCTAATTATTCGATAAACGTCTTCCGAGTTTTCATCAAAAGATCCCGAACCGAAAAAATACTTCACAATTACATTGTGCCAACTATGAAACATGGAGGTGGTTTCAACGCAGTACGAGGTTGTTTCTGGCAACTGGAAATTTGTAAAAATTGATGGAATAATATGCAAGGAAAATTATCGAGCGGTTTTAGAAAATTTTGCAATTCCATCTGGTTTGCACATAATTGGACAAAACCTCACATTTATGCAGGATAATAAACTAATGCACATTTTCAAAATATGGAAAGATTTGACGCAAAACAAGATGAAAGTATTTTACAAATTATGAACTTGGCCTCTTCAAACCTCGAATTTGAATTCTATCGAGTTGTGGAACTAAGTCAATAGGAGAATGAGAAAAGCTGATTCTGTTTCTAAACAAGAACTTTGGAATACCCTTCAAACCTAATAGAACAACACAACAGACGAAACAATACAAAACTTAATTAGAAGAATGTCATCTGTGCTTCGAGCATTTCTCAATTATAAAAGAGGATTTTTTGACGACCAACGAGTTTAATTGATGGAAGATCATTAATTATTTATTTTAGTATTACCATCAATTTAGAATTTGTATTTTCCTTTTTCTATTAAATTATTATATACTTTTGAAAAAATATATCTTATCTCGTAGTTGCATTTCTTTTCTTTTTTTTTTGATGTTTGATATAATTTTTCTCTTTCGAATTTTATGTGGTAAAAGGAAGTGACAGAGATTTGAAATTTTTGTAAATGATAATTAATTATGTAATTGGTTGTAAATGATAATAAATATATGACTTGCTGTTTATAACATCCTACATAAGAATGTAAACACTATAAGAAACAAGTTATATAAACGTACTTCTTCATAATCCACTTCGTCAAGTGGAATAAAAAAATACATTATTGTGAGGAAAAGTCGATGCGACATCTTACATTTTATTGCGCATCAAATAAATTTTATTGGTAATTAATTATCTTTTTCTCTTTTTTGCCTTCTTTTTCTTCTTCCGTACACTCAACATAAAACGTATATGTGCCCCCTACGGTGTTTTAGGCGCCAAGAACAGTTTCTATATGCTGTTACCATACCAAAAACATCCATGTGATTGCGACAGAGGAAATATGAAGAACGGGCAAGAGCAATAGTAACAGCATAAGCAGTAGAAGAAAGAAAGAGCATCACTACCAACAGCTACAACAAGTTATCCAACTACATGACGTCACGCATAGAGCCACGCGACTCTTTCATTCATGGAGACGCCCCACTACGCCACCGGAGAAGTAACACCGTTCCGGCAGATCTTTTTCTTTGACGGGATGCTGCCCGCGGACATTCTATGAACTCTCCATCGAGAGGATGTTTGGACGGCCGTTCACGACGATCGTGATCCAGCATAGCTCGGTAACGTGATAAAGAGAATGAACCGCAGATCGATTAGTTTTACCAGCCTAATCGAATCTCATTTCCGGATAATCAATAAACAAAACAAGTGCATTTATGTTTTAGATGTTATAGTAGTTAATTTAAAATGCATTTCTACTTGTTTATTTCTTACAATTATTTACAAGCTTTTCGGGACATAAGGGAAAAACAATTACAATAATTCGATCAAATACGTATAACTGCTATCATCTTTGATTTTTTTTTAGTTTAAATCGCGTCTTAGTATTAAGTACATATTACTACACTCGAATGGGTAAATCGATTTTGTCAGGCGACTAACCCACAAAACATACAAAACGCCACAATACTTCAGTACAAAATGTTATTTATTCAACTTATTCCCCTCTAAGCACACACATATAGCAGATCACTCGTAAAGTAATTCTAAGCAGTTAAAAAAAATCCTTTCTTCTTGGTTGTAAACAACTAAACAACGGTACATATGACTTCATTATTTGTCGAAAATGTTTTACCTTTAAAATGTTTTTTTTCAGTTTGGAGAGTAAATAATAGTCTAATGGTGCTAAATCCAGGGAATAGGACGCATGTCAGCCAGTTTTGCAGTGTGTCAACAACTTATGAACAAGAGCGTTGTCTTGCAAAAAGAATACACCTTTGGCAAGTTTTCCGCGACGATTTTCGACAATTTTCTTACGCATTTTAGTTAGCAACTCAGTAATATTTCTATCCTTTTCCAAGTTAATCTAGTCTCCATGAGGACAACAAAACGGTGTCCTCAAGGAGGCGTATAATCTCATCAGGATATTAAATGACCAGGGAATATGGACGTAGGGGTTCGCCGATGACATTGTCATTGTGTTCCAGGGGAAATTCCCAGTGACAGTGGCGAGCATCATGCGAATGCTCTGCGAATTGTGGAAAGATCGTGCCTTAAGGAGGGATTAATAGTCAATCCTCAAAAAAACAAGTTGGTAAGCTTTACCAACATGAGAAAACTAGATGATCTTGGCAGCGTAAGGCTGCTTGGACAAGAGTTAGAACTAACCAATGAAGTAAAGTATCTAGGCATAACACTTGATGGGAAACTTAATTGGAGCGAACACCTACTCGAAGTGGCAGACAGGGCGACGCAGATCTTCTGGAGATACAGAAGGACTGTTGGCAAGACCTTGGGACTAAAACCAAATGTGGTAGTAGTAAGACCAAAGATTACCTATGGGGCAGTTGTCTGGTGGAGGAGAACGGAGCGGACATCGTCGGTGGGGCTCCTCACAACTCTCCGGCGACAGGCTCTGTTGGGAATCACGGGAGCTATGAACAGCACGAGAACCGCCTCTATGAAGGCCATCATGGGTCTCCCTCCGCCGAAACTATGTAAAAGCTGAGGCTTTGGCTGCGATCCTGAGGCTGAAGGCCAATGACGCATGGTGTCCTAATATAGTTGCAGGGGAGCATACAGATATCACAGGAACTATACTGAAAGAGCCGATATTGCAAATGCCGGCGGACAGTTTGGCACCTGAGATTATGTTTACAGCTAAGATGAACATATTTATACCGACCAGAGAACAGGCAAAAAGTCGCTTGGGCGATTGTGGTGCCGGCACCTGGTACGCAGATGAATTACAATCCAATCAGAGAACAAGTGTAGGTATATGCGAAATGTGCCCTGGAAGGAAGACATCGATATGTTTGGGAAAACAGACGCCGGTTTTCCAGGCCGAATTATTTGCAGTCATAGCCTGCACCGAGGAAATTCGGGAAGGTTCTCAATAAACTGGCACAAGACAATACTGTGTCGCTGATATGGGTAACCGGACATAAGGAAATTACAGGTAACGAACTGGCCAAAGAAGGTACTAAGAGGAACTTTATAGGACCAGAACCTGAATGTGGAATCGCTAAGAATTTCGCTAAAAGAGAGACCTGGTTATGGCTAGAAAGAGAACATAAAAAGAAATGGAGGTTAACGGAAGGTCAACTCCATGCTAAAACACTACTACGGGAGCTGGACGGTAGGTTTTCAGCCAACCTAATTCGTAGCAACTAAAAAGAAATTAAAATAATTACCGGCTTAATAACCGGATATTATCCTTTAAGGAACCATGTGTACAGTATGGGCTTGGTTAGCGAGCCCTGGTGTAGGAGATGTGAAAAACAGGAGAAAACTAGCCTTCATGTAATATGCACGTGTGAGGAACTGAAGGGACTCAGACAGAAACATTTCGGAAGAGTTCTATTGGAACCTATGACGGTACTCAAACTTCAGCTGAGGAGGATAGTGGCTTTTATCGAGGACACAAGACTAACAGAGTGGAACTGAAAGATATATTGAGGATAGTCCAAAGAGTAGTGTGCTCAAGTGCCTGGATGTGCTGGCGTCCAACCCAAAACAGAAGAAGAAGAAGTTAATCTATTATGATCGTCCCATATTGGTTCCAAAAAACTAAAGCAAGAATCTTACAAGTCGATTTATTTACACGGAATTTTTTAGGCTGGGGAGAACCAGAATACTTCCACTCTCTGAATTGTTTTTAGTCTATGGCCTGTAGTGATGGACACACGTTTCGTCCATAGCAACAACCCGGTCCAGAGTTGAGGAATCTTCTTCAACACGGCGGAAGATTGGCTTTCGCGTTGTCAATCTAATGCGCTTCTGACAAGCATTTAAGCATCTTGAAATCCATTGCGCAGTTTTTTCATGTGCAAGTGATGATTCCAATTCATCGTTCTCAAATCATATCATGAACAGAATCAGAATTTCCGGAATAGTAACAGGAATTGGACTTTCAGAGCGGTGCTCATCTTCAACATTTGATCTGTCTTTCTTGAATTCCACAATCTGGCATTTAATAGTGGCGCATGAAGCACAATATTTCTATCATACCAGCAAATCTTGACTGATAAGCCTTTCAAAAATAAATGATTAATAACTGATTTAAACTAGTTGTTTTTTCAAAATATAGCTATTTGTCAAACATGTTTTCAAAAACTCACAATTTTATAACCGTTCAACTTGTGAATTTTTGACAACTCATTTACAAAACATGGTAGTTATAATTATAGCACTTCTTTTATGTACTAAATAATTTTTAGTAATTAATTATTAATTAATGTACACAAACTTACTATCAGGTTGATACATAAGTTCATAGCGCTTTTGGTTTTTAGGATGAGAGTGGTTTGAAAAAAATCGTTAGGTATATGTCAAAGTTATTATAATGTCGTATTATTGTCTAACTGAATTAAAAATTGAAAATTAATGTAGCGATTTTACTAATTGCAGTGAATACATTGGTGCCCGCTAGAACCGTTGGTGCCGTTTCCGGGAAAACACAATTGCGAAAAATATAGCATGGAAACGATTCTCAACGTTCGGGAAGATCGTCAGACTTTTATGAAGATCGTCTGAACACTTTAATTTCATGATGATCCACGCCAATCAACTCGAGAATTGGCCATTATAATGGATTGCAATCAATCAACCAATGATACAAGTGTTTTAGTTGTCACATGTTTTGAGCGAAAATAACAAGAATCAGCGTGTCAACATTTGTGTCTCTTTGCTAGCTCGTTGTCGTTTAGCATAGATCGGTTTTGACCCACATAGTGACAAAAAATAGTTCCTTCATGTTAATATCAAGAGGCGTCATCTACTATGAATTGCTTCAAAAGAATGTAACCATCACTGGTGAAATTTACTGTCAACAAGTCTGCTGGAGGCTTGATGCCACGATTTATGAATGAAAACCGAGGCGACAAAAACAGCTATTCAAGAACTCCGTTGGGAGATCATTTCACATCCGCCTTATTCATCTTTCGCTCTGTATAGAACAACCTTCGAGAAATCTCCTTTAAATAATTATGTCGTGCTTCAAAAATTGGCTCACGACTTGTTTCAAACCACCGGATTTCTTCAGGTGTGGAATCGAGAAATTGCTAAATCTTTTGTATGCAATCGTAAATAATGGATGAGAATATATTCTTGATTTGTTCTGTATTTTGTTTGTTCAAAGATAAATGAATTCAGCAAAAAACTACGAACGTTTACATCAACCCAATATATTAAAAAGAGATTTTAATATTAAAAAGTGAATGTTATGTTCAAACCTTTAAATAAAAAATATATTAATTTGATATATTTTAATAGAAATAGTGAATTTTTAGACCTAAGATAAATAACTACTTCTGTAAGTAATATTCCAGCTACGCAATTAGTCCCTACCTACACTTTCTTATCTTAAATTGTTGAATCTTAGACTATGAAGATCATTACAGCAACATGCAACACGGTATATATTTACCAGTGTCGACACTTTAAGGAACCGACAATTACAAGCAATATAATGCAGCATCTAATAGACATTTTACAAAATAAAAGCGAACATAATCCACCGTATAAAACGAACAACAGCAAATTTAGTGGACATTTCGTAATATATATGGAAGTAAACCGAAACAGCATGATCGAAAAAAAATCTAAATTAAAACTAGCTAGTGCACGGCGTTTCTCCAAAAAGGTAATTAAAAATCGAATACTTATTAATAGTCGTGAACGACTACATAAAAAAAAGAACATCAAGCGCAAGGAACAAGTGACCAACAAGTAATTAACTGTCGGTGATAGGTTTGAACAAATGAATGAATAATTTAATAAGAAATTACCGGTCAATAAAGAAATAACTTAAAAAAAATCTTTCCATTCACAGGAAAACTCGTTTTGTCGATTTGAAACGAAGAACACCCGAAAGAGAGATAGTAAAAGAAAGAAAGAGATAAAGATAAATATTATAAAAGGTGAATTGCGTAAAGTGTGAATGGAATAACGTTCATAATTAAAAGCATAATTGGACTTTTTTTGTAATATAGAGAATTAATATAATTTTATAAAAGTAATTGTAACTGTGGCCAAAATTTCGTAAATCTAATACAAATTTAGCACAAAACACTAAGATGTATAATAAATAGCAACTTTAGATTATATTATACCTTAATCTTAATAGGAATCTAATTAATAAATAAATAATAGTAGTAATTGACTTTAAAAATGGTAATACAACTGTCAACAGCACATATTATGCTTGTTTATAGGATATATTGAGACAATATTCGTGAAAAATGTCGACGAAAATTGTCAAAAGGTGTTCGATTACTGCATGACAATGTACCCGTTCATACTGGTGAAGTTTCACGGGCTGCAGTTCATAAATGTAGCTTTCAAGAAATTGATCCACTCCCCTCCGTATAGTCCCGATATGACACCTAGTAATTAATATTAGTTTTCTTATTTAAAAAAAGATTTAAAAAAAATGTATTAAATGTCTACATTCTTCGGCAGGAGTAATTTTTCCAGATTGTAGAACCAACGCAACAAATTAAGCGACAATATCAAGTGAGATGAGATGTGAATAAGTATCAATTCTCACATACAATAAGTTCAATATAATTCGTATATATACATGAAAGTATACAAATGAAAATCATGTCTGTGTCCAATATCGTGTACTGATGATCTGCAAAGACAGTGAAATATCGATATCTCCACATTTCGGGACAGACATGGCTTTCATACATTCTTCATTATCCGCACAACCTGGATGGTTGACGTCGCGACGTTGTTGCGTCTACATTCTTTGGCAAGAGTATTCTTGCCAGATTGTAGAACCAACGCAATAAATTAAGCGACAATTGCATGTGAGCTGAGATGTGAGTAATTCTCACATGGAATAAGTTTAATTAAAAATAAATCTTAGGGAACGTCATTTTCATAACAGTATTTTGTTGCAAACAGTCGTAAAGCAACATTTTGAGGGGAAAACATCATATTATTTTTACAAGGGTATAGAGTTATTAATTAATCGTTCTAATAAATGCATTGAAATTAGTGGAAGTTATATTGAAAAATAAAAATTATATGTCCGAGCAAGAACATATGGTGTTTGCCTCATATATATACCACTTTAAGATATTTATAATTATAATTAGAAAATGGTTGCACTAAGGGCAAATAGTATTATTACTAATTATTACATTGTCAGATTCCAACGGTTCAAGTTTCTGTGCATGTGTTTGCGATGCTAAGTGACGATGCTAAGTGACGTTGTACGTACGACTTCATGGAATTTTTTAACAATATTTACAGATTTTGCAATAAATTTCGGTATCACTGACAATGGACATACAATAAGTATGACCGTCAATCCAACTCGCCATTGTTTTTACGATGCCGTTCTCGACGTTCTTCCATATCATATCTGAAAAAGTAACTTAAACAATGCTCTAGATCTAAATAAATGAAAACTAAAAATGTATGCGTAAGTGTTGAAACTGAACGAAATTCAATGCACACTTACGTCGAAATAAGAGGGGGGAGAAGTAGATTCATACAAACGATATTAAACAGGATCTATCACAAAGATTACGATGGAATTAACAGTTAAAACTATGAAAACAAGAAACTAACTCACAGCACTTTATTTATCTTACGAAATATAATCTAAATAGACTAAATTATTAAAACTCCACACGCTTCTATCTACGCCCATGAAAACAGAAATTTAATTGTAAATATCCAACAAAAAACGTCGCAATTCTCGATGAAAACAGATGTGCGTGCTAGTCAGATCAATAGTGTATTCAATAACTGCGTGATGTACTTACAGATGTTGTAGACTATTTATATCGTCCATCGTAATGACAACGTCATTTGAACCCGTTGTGTCCGGTCTCTGCTTATGATAAATAACACTGTTACTAAACGACGGTACAAGAAAAATAAAACTTTGCATTCTAAGACGAGATACTCTAAATTACCCAGGTTAGAACTTGTTTCTATTCTCACTACTCACACAACGGCGTTGTTGTGTATCCACTGATCTTAACAAAACTTTTTTGATCACTTGGATGAAACATCGCAAATAGTGAGTCACGATAGTTTCCCTTTTATATTAATTTTAAAAATCAGGTATGAAGAACCCAATGCAAGTAAATATTTGTGTGAGAATTGCTATCCAGACATGCAGATACATGTTTCGTCCTGCTATAGGCTCATCAGCACATGATACTGGGATAGATAAAACTCACGATTGCGATCGCGATCGTTCGATGGAAACCACTTGCTGAATCTTACACTTTTCGTGAGGATGGAGCTAGTTGGTTTGGCGTTGTAGTTAGTCAATGAACGGACTCGAGTTTTATTCCATTCTGTCTTTTATGACTTGGCAGCAAGGGAATTGTTGTGAGTTTTGTCTATCCCAGCATCACGCCCTGACATGTCTATAGCGGGACGAAACACGTATCTGTCTGGATAGCATTTTTCACACAAGTATGTACTTGTATTTTGTTCTCTACGTCAGATTTTTAATCATATTTTTGTTTTATACAAATAGGGAGGTTGTACCACTCAAGAATGTTTCGAATTGTTTTTGTTTATTTTTTCTGTCAGTCCGAAAACATATGATATACATATTCTACAGAAAAATAAATTTCTTAGAATAATATTATACTATAAATATCTACATTTTGAATAACTATGCATATATTAACAATCCTACCGTGAAATGCAATTATAGATATGTTGTTTATTATATACTCTAAGAGAAGCTGTGAGCATTAAATGAGGAACTGTTCGTAATGTAAGTAGCCAAGTAAAATTGAAATTCTCTTACTATGCTTTTGAACGATAGGTATAATAACTAACAAATTTAATCAACATAATACTATGTATTTACTTTGAAAATTACAAACAGACGCAGATTACAAACCACACTTTAAGTATTATAATATCAATTAATTAACAGCTTTTGCATATGTATCGCCAACAATAATATGTAAATATGGTATTGTATAAATTACTGACATTATAATTTATTATATTATACATATTGATTCTCAATATACAGCATTAAGTCTCACACCTAAGTTCATGATTGCAACTGTAAATATTGTAACAGTTTGTCTACGATGCGCGAAGTGTTTTAGTAGAGTCCCACTGTCAAAATATCCGAGGACGTCGATTAACAGAATTATTAGCTCTAAAGCTGAGTACTCTAGGTCGTGTGATGACAGCAGTATATTTATAACTAACAACAAAGTAAAATTAGCTTCAGGAAATTAGTCAAACACAAAAACAACCAAATACAATAATTACATTCTGCATCTTACCAGCACCCCTACCAGAAGAGATCTTTCATTCCCACTTCTAAGAAGAGATCAGAGAATAGTGGAGATTAGACAGATCAGAAAAGATCGAACACGTAGACTATTCTACAGAAAAATAGTTACGACGAAAAAAAGCAACATCCAGAAAGATATACATTTCTGCAACACGTCGCTGGAGTTACAGATAATTTGAAGATCTTGGGGAAGAAAAATATCATTACGCATGGCAACACAGTATATTAAATAGAACAACTACTTCCACCTAATAAGGATAAGCTATTTAAATTACACACACAAGGTATAGGTCATTCACGATAACAGACGAGACACGTGATAAACAGTTACTTCGGAACAAACAATATTTAAATTAGAATAATACCTAATAATCCTAGTATTTCTCTCTATTAAGTGGATATATTATGTTACCAGAACTGGGCATGTTTGCCAGGTTAGATTTTGTCAAATTTCATTCGAATAAGTTGTTTACAGTGAGTTCATATTTATAAGTTCCTCCATATTTTATTTATACGATATTATATATAAGATAAGTTATTTTCACAACTAAATCATGCCTACCTATATATAATATAGTATATATAATAATATTAGTAGGAATTGTAAATATTTTAAAATGACAAACCTAACCCCATAGATTATTTACTAACAACAGCTGACTCAAATCAATGTAGATTTGTCAACCCTGTTTTCTAACTATTTATCACGCGTCTCGTCTGTTATTGTGAAAGACCTATATATAGAATGTGGAAAAAGTTATATTGGTTTGACAGAAAAAGAATAAAGTTCAGAGTGAAAAAACACGAACGAGATATCCAACATAAACATATGGATATGTTCGCAGTAGCTCAACATCTATTCTAAGATGGAGAGCGCTTTGACTATGAGAACGTCCAAATATTAGCAAGAGCTACTCTCAGTAGCATCTAAGAGTAATACGAGAATAACTGCAAATAATAAGAATAAACGAACATATTTAACAGTAAAGTAGCTAACATTCTCACTTTAAAACCAATTTATTCATTATCATTACTTACAGAATTATTACATATTTTCCAAAATTGGCTCCTTTATATACGTATTAGAAATGATACGAAAACGATTTATTATAATGATATAAATGTCCAATTATCCATTCATTCCAGGAAACTAGTTCACCCTACAGAGCTATGGGGAATACGTATTGATATTTGAAAGTAAGCTGAAGAGTCCTGTACACATTTTTATGAACTTGGGGAATAACAAAGTATTTATTCTTCTTTCAAATTTATTCCATCACCTACAAAGTAGTTCCCTTCCAAAACAATGCACTTATTTCAACGTTTCTTTCCAATTTCCATAGGAGTTCTGAAAATCGCTTTCCGGTACAGCCTTCAAAGCATATTTCGAATTTTATTTTATCTCTTAAATCTATTCAAAACTATGTTCTTGGAGTGGTTTCTCGAGCCGTTGAAATAGAAAAAATCACGCAGAGCTAAATCTGGCGAATATAATGGCTGTAGAAACAGTGGATGTTGAATGCTTGGCCAAGTAGTCTCAAATTTTGAAGTGACATTATCATGACGCAAAAACCATGAGTTAACTTTCCGTAATTCATGGTGTTTTAGAAGTATGGTATCGCGCAAACGACGCATAGCGCTCCAATAATATTCCTTGCAAATTTTACACGATATTTTATAGGGTTGATCAGCAATATTGAGATCATAAGAATAGATTCACATCTCATCGCCCGATTTGATGCGTTTAATGTAATTAGCAACGCCGCTCTTTTCCGAAAAAATTGAGCGACTTTGGAACCAATCGAAATGAGATATATCTGAGGCCCAAATTGTCGTTCAAAATTTCTCGGGTCGATCCAAATGAAATCCCAATATTATCTCTCTCTTCTGTCTGTAGCTCCACTTGAAAGCAAAAGCAAACGCTGAACCATTTCATCACTGGTCTGCGTATGACAGCAGGTAGTGAAGTCTATGTGGCCTAGTATTATCTAAAAGGTCTCTGATTGTCAACATAATCAACTTAGGGAAATGTGTTGAGTCTAATTAAATTAGTTTAAATGAACCAGTTCCAATACTTTTTGATTACTTTTTTTTGTTTTTACCTCAATTTTATTTCATCATAAATTAAAACTAACAACTTAACACTCCTCAATATATACTTTTTATGAAATATTCCTTTAATTCCAAATGACAACCAGATTTTAAACAATAAACGCATTTGTTTGCATAAGTCATCCCTGAATGATAAACTGTCAAATTTAGGTCAGCAATAGTTGAAATTCTTTAAGGTTACTGAGTGCAGCGTGAAGTCATTTGATGGTTTACATTATACATATGAGAGAAGTATTCAGATGCAGCAACGATAATAATAATTCCATTTTAAATAATTTAAATAATGGCTCTGGAACGTAGATCAAGTCCGAGCGGTATTCAAAAAAGACAATAATAAAAGTATACGCGTAAAGGCAAACGAATAACATAAATCGACGATAATGTTAAATTGAAAAAGGAATTTATTGCCACATTATCGCACATCGTGTGCACATTGCGTTCGACTGTATCGGCTGGTCGACAAAATCGACAAAAATTCTTCTGTGTTACGATGCGAATTCTTCCTATAACGCCTGCTGCATGTGAAGCAATCGTCTTGCAGGCAGTCCCGTTGCTCGCGCGCGTAAAGCAAAGATATGCTTCTGTTGGAATAGATGCCGTGACCATTAAGTTTAACGGTTAGTGTTATTGCGCGCGGTGATTTCTTTTTTGATATTAAAGGGAATTGTACACAAAATAAGAACGCTTCTTCAAACAAACGCACCGGGACAGCGCTACGGATTTATAGATGCCAATTAACCAATGTGAAAGATCGAGAGAAATTAGACATTGTTGATCTAGTAATATGTACAGGACCGTCTAGTAAAGATACAGTGACAATTAGAATATAAAATTCAACGTTTAGTTAGAATTTTAAGTAAAAAGTTATTTCAGTAAGTAAAAATAGAAGATATTCTCAAGATATAAACACCGATGTTAAACATTTTCACTTTTTTATATTTTTTTCTTAAATTATTGTACAATACATGACAATTGTTTCACCACACAGTGGCTTCTTCAGATGTTAGATTGCTAATGGAATTAGGAACATGAATTTTCATCAAGTAAAGGCCGAACTAAATCAATATTCAAAAATAGGAGATTTTACAGAGATCTTTGAAAATTTACTTTAAAATTACTAGTCTATATTTCCCTGTAAGCGATCGACTAAATATTTCCAATGTATGCCTAATATTTAAATTTGGAATCCCATAGGATTACTCATAAATTGAAATATTTCAACTTAACGATTTGGAATTGTATCCCATTTGCAAAATAATATTAAATTTGGTTTGCCCTTGTTAATAATAATTCATAGCGAGAGTTTTAGTAATATATTTTTAGTTTTTAAGTTTAGCATTAAGTAAGTAAGATTTTATTATCAACATTACTTGTTTGCGAAAATCTAGAAAAACATAATAATATGTACGTAAGATCGAGTTTATAACTAACTATTTATACTTTGTGGAATCAAACTTTCCCAGTGTTATAGACTTAACATTTTTCTGAAGCATATCTAAATCCGACAAACTATTTTTACTAACAGTGTATATTGTTCCACCTAGTATAACTTTGTAGAATTAGTTTCCACAGAACCAAAAATCATAATATTACAAGAGCGTTCATTTCTCTCAGCAGCCTTGCAGATCATCCCCTCGATATACAAAAGAGACAGAGACTGAGCAGTGATGGCGTTTCCATCACATGTTTCTTTTAAGTTACATACCTCTTCTCTTAGATCATTTATCATACTAATTAATATAGAAATTTGGTGCACTCCTTGTTCACAATCCAGACTAATGACTTTGATTCTACTTTTGAAATTCGAGTGGTTTTATTTCCGCTTCTGTCAATTCAGATTAATTAAGAATATGAATAGGTCGATTGCATCAATCGCATTTAATAAACTTATCAGAAGTATCATTAATTATAAGTAAAGACGGCAGGCTATGTGCCCGAACAGTAGCGTGATGTGGAGGGATCGAGTAGAGGCGTACGACGATCAATTCAGTTGCCGTTGAGACGTTGTAAGCGATACATTGTTAACACAATCGTGTTGAAAATGTTGGGAGTGCGTAGAAACAATGCATCGACTCGGTTGCATGCTAACGTAGTAAAGAAATTTTTACATCGGTTTCCCGATTTAATATATGACGGTACCGTAGTGAAATGTTTAGTTTGTGAAACAACTTTATTAACTTGGAAAGCAAGTCAGTGCCAAAGACATATAAATAGTGACAAACATAAATCGAATAATAGTGGACGCAGATCATATAATAAATTTGTGTGTGATTTAACAATGATGTTAATTGCGACCAATATACCAATGCAGAAAGTGGAACACCCAATGTTTCGTCAGTTTTGGAAGAAATACAATCCTACGTGGAAATTACCAGCAAGAAGTACGCTACGGAATTACGTACCGTCAGTGCGTGAGAGAATTGTAAAAAAAAAATTCCTGTGGTTAACAATAGACGAAACTACAGATATTAAAAAACAGTCCATCCTAGCCATTCTAGTACGGACGCTGACTCCGCAAGGACCTTCTCCTCCTTATTTACTAACCTGTAAACGAATGCAAGGGTGTACTGCTAGAGCGATATATGATGTATTAATAGAAACACTACACAAATTTGAGATTTTACCGAAGCAAGTGTTAATGTTAGTTACCGATGCTGCCAAGGTTATGTGTTCCACGGCAAACTTACTCAACCAAACCTGCTGCATGTCACATGTTTGCTTCACGCTTTACACCTTGTAACAAACACTATACGTACAACTTATCCTGATGTGGATCAACTGATAGGACAAACGAAAGCGGTTTTTCTTAAATCTCCGAAACGGATTCGGCTATTTCATTCGCTGTGTCCTGATATACCCGAGCCGCCGCAACCAATTCTTATACGATTGGGTACTTGGTTATAAGCAGCATTTTATTATTATAAACATTTTGAAAAAATTAAATCAGTGATTTTACAACTAGATGCCAAAGAAGCAGCTGCAATACGGCTCAGCCAGGTTCAATTTAACAATCCTCAAGTTGCAGCAAATTTAAAAATTATTTACGACAGTTACGTTCCAATACTGGACGCAATAAAAAATTTACAGAACACTGCGCTGTCCTTATCGGACTCATTAGCAATTATTGACCACGTAAAACTAGTGCTGCATATCCTTGAAGATGAAAAAAGTGATTGTGTCCGTGAAAAATTTAACAGTGTATTAGATAAAAATGTAGATTTTACAAAATTAGGGCAACTTTTTACCAATACTGAAGATCCGTTGTACAGATACAAAGAGTGCTTTAACTATGCAAATACAACATCTCTCAACGTCGAGCAATCCTTCTCTGTATATAAACATATATATACGTCCCTACGTACGAACATTTCCGAGACTAATACAGAAACATATATTATGGTGCAGTTTTTTTATCGCGCACATCCGCATTTTTTTGCAACAATGTAAACATGTTGGGTAAGTTATTTATGTTTTTTCTTAACGTTTTGTATAGGGATTCGATATATTTATTTTTAAGTAAGCGCACTGTTATTCTGCTAAACTCTCCACGCAACGCCACTGCTGGGGCACATAGTCTGCCGTCTTTAATTATAAGTTTAAACTTAATGCAATTCATAGTAGAACTTAATATAAGCAAGTAAATACAGCAAGATTTTGATCACATGGTAGAAGATCTAACTAAATGTAAAGGGAATTATTTCATAAATTCGAAATAATAGAATATGGAGGTCGTTCTGAAATGTTCAAAAACTGATTTGAATAACTTCGAACGTCAACGCCCTTCAAAAATTTAGCTTTTCAATATGTTAAATAAAATTATTTATTAACGTCTTTACTAGTTCACTACTTTAACATTCATAGATTGAAAACTGTGCGTGTAGATATGACAAAATAAAAAGGTAAGAAACAAACTATAAATATCAAGCACAACATGCATCAAAGCTTGTAATTTTACAGCTGCTTATTTGAAATATTAATTTTTGTAAAACCTAGTATTCATGATCAATACGAAGACGGATTTATATATAGGCTCTCCAACGCCATTATGTGAATACTAGGGATAGAAACAAATTCTACTGTAAAGAGAAGTTTCGTTTTCCTGTATACTTTCGTTGAGTAACAATGTTATTTATCATCAGCTCGAGTTTCGAGATGCGTACTAAGTAACGATCCGTGAAAGAATTTTTAACACTGGAAGGTTGTACGCACATGGAAATTTACAGGCCTTTGAAAGCTGTTTATGGCAACGACTATAAGATTTGATGATGTTCGCCAATGAGTTCGACGTATGAAACTCTGTTAAAGAGGCGAAATGAAGATATTTGGCGAAAAGCGATCAAGTTGACCAGTATCAGTGATGTATGAGAAGAATCAAAGATATGCGAATGCACTATTTCAAGGAAATCGTCGGATTACACAAAAACAAATGCTCTGTAATTTGGAATTAGTCAAAAAATCTCCAGTATATTGATCAGACGTTGAATTACAGAAAAATTTGCGGCAGATGGGTCCCGCGACAATTAACGAACGCGTCATGAAAGAACAAAGAAAATGTCAGTTAATGGAATCTTATCGTCCTGATTGTCCAGGTATAATAAAATTCAAAAGACTTCTACCAGCGCAGAAAGTCATGCCTGGGATGCAAAATGAATTGTTCATACGACAACGTCAGATCTCATTGCAGCATCTAAACGATGAAGACAGTGACTAGCCTGAAATTGACGGTTGTTTTACACCCTCCACAATCTTTATTTGACACCTTCATTTTTCTGGACCTACTGAAGTTCGGGTTTTTGTTCGCAACTGGATCAACAGTAAACAAGAAAGTTTCTTCATGGACGGAATGAAGAAATTCAGCGTTTGGAGAAATGAGTTGCACTAAACGGCGATTATGTGGAAAAATATAAATATAAAAATGTAAATTGGTAGTATAATAAATTTGCTTAATTTTATTATTTTGTCTTTAATTAATAATATTTTATATTATAAATTATATCAATCCGCTCTCATATTTCTTTTCAACCCTCAATGCCGAAAGGGAAAAAAGAATACACATAAAGAAAGAAAAGATTTCTTTTCAATAAAAAATATTTAAAAATTATTGCAAATTCCAAATCGTTACAAATGCGGCTCTGCCCATGCATAATTATAAAACTTTTCACCTGTATGTATGCATGCAAGTTAAGATATTATATATAAACTCGTTTGAGGTTCAAACAGAAACTATAAGATTAAACATCTCCGCGTAAACTACTGTTCTTTTGCTTTTCTAATTTATTATAATAAATAGTCGATTATTAAGAACCGTATTCAAAGCGCGGCAGATAAACCTTTTTCTATTGATCTGGTCTAAAAAGGTATCTTTATGCTTCTTTCTGCTCTCTCTACGATACCATACTAACAACCCATAATTCACGAAATATGGTAATTCTCTTGCGAATTGATTTATCAACTAATCCGGAGTATATTGATCGCAATCACGAAGATATTCAAAGCAACAAATTCTTTAGTATTTCGAAATATATGACTTCAGGAAAATCTGCGCTATTCTGAATTCAATACATACAAACATAAGATTTATAATTTTTAACATCGTTACTACATTTTCTACAATTATATTAACATGATATTCTTGAGTTAGTACGAGGGTGATTTGACGGGATGAATACTTACTTCAGGAAAAAATATATGTTTTATTTGTCAACTGTTCTGTACTGTATCGCAAATAGGTAGAAATAACCACTACTCCAACAAACGATTAGGTAATTAAATGCGGATTGTATTGGTTGTACATTGTATTGATGGATGTCATAATTGGGCAAAATTTCCATTTAATCAATTCTTAGTAATCGCACCTACTGGCAACAATACCAGGGTTTGCACAGGAAGGTTTTATCTAATCTTAAAATATTTGTTACGTGTTCGTAGACAATTATTTGTCGCGAATTAGCGTCTTTCCTTATTTTATTTTGTTCTATTAACTTTGAACCTACCTGTAAGCTCATATGCTTACGTTCATTTATCTGTAAGTATAATTGCGTATTAGCTTTCTTCGTTGTTTTCCTCTCCACTCTCTCCACGATTACCGAGTGCGAGATATCTTTCGCGCAGATATAAGACTGACACCGATATCGATCAGTCGTGATCCCGCTCTTGTGCATCACGTGATTGTTTAACTATAGGGCTTTAATTATCTTTTAATTAGAGTATCATTTTTGTAGGCCTCCTACCTACAGGAACTTATTAAGCATCACACTATTTTATGGGAAGTACCAATTACCCGTACGGGGATTCTTTTACGGTAACGAGAGGGGATCGTTTCCACTAACGATATATAGTTGTGTCTATAAAAAACCATCAAAACATTCTGGTAGATAATTTCGAAATTAATTTACTTCTTGAAATTTGTATTCGTTTATTAGCATTTTAAAACAGGTGGTTTTATTTATGGGCGACTGAAGTCTCGCAGTTTGTTGAAATACCTATGGTTCCTTTTTTTTACACGGCTTGATGTAGGAGATTCCCGGTCCACTTGAAACAAAGGACAATTACAGCGTGAATCAGGACTAGGCTACTCTCTAAGGACACAAAGGACAATTCCAGCGTCAATCAGGACCAAGCTACTCACTACCTAGACGGATAACCGAGCTAAGAGTTTTCTATTTTGTGCTTTTGAATTTATTATTCTCTATTTTACCTAAATAATTTTCAGTTAATTTTCTTTGTAAACGCTACGTGCGTAATTTACAAGTTGAAATTCATAATTTAGCTAATAACTACTAATCAATCCATTTATACGTACGTTATTGAAATATTAAGGTTTAGTCTTTCTCTATACATTTTCAATTTTTTAAATTCATTTAAAAGCATCAATGATTATTTCTTTTTTATTTGGTTTGCATTAAATTTATTTCAAGAATACAACGTAATTACTAGAGCTGAGGATGTTTGCGGTACGGCAGGACCGTATGTAGTGCATCCCCACATTTAACTATTTATCTAAATATTCTCTGAAATGATTTGCCGGATCTCATAAATTAATAGAGTGATATTTTAGTATGCACTGGATATTGTTATTATACAAAATCATAATAGCCATTTGTATTTATGGATCATAAATAATAATACGCATGTATTTGTATTTGGTTGTGAATTCAATTTAAACTTAAAACGAATCGTAATATTTTAACGACAAGTCGTCCTTACAATACATGCATTCGAGACAAAGTGTGCAACTCTACGAATAACTTCCATAATTGATCGAAAATGGACATTTTGGAGCTGAAGTAAAGCCCCTATTCTTAGAAAATTTTATTACTGTCGTTAAGAACTATTATTATAAACAACAAAGGCCTTTTATTAGTGTTGAAGTTTTAGTTTCATTGAACTTCCATGTTGTAAGTAGTCAATTGTAAAGTGTTCATTCACAATATTCTAAAACAAGGTGTAAATTTAACTAAAATCCAGAAAAACACATTCTGATAATATATTACTAGATTAGAAGCTGTGTTTATTACTATTTATTATATTATTTTTATGACCAAATGCAATAAAAGCTACGAAAACAAAAGAAACCTCGATTTATTAAAATCTTGTCACACAGCCTTTCAAAGCCTGGCAGCACATATTTTGCATATATTTTATATATACTACCTACTTGAACTAGGTGAATGAAGTTAGAAGTTATAAGTTATAACCGCAAACATTTGTTTAATTTATGCCAATATTCAACTTTCTAAATTTTAATTTAGTATTTTTAAAATATAAAAAAGCCTCCAGACATGTACCAGATCTGCCCATTAGACCGGGCTAATAATTTTGTATTTATATATGTAAACCAGATAAATACGTATTCGTGCTTTCAATTCTGCCATTAATCTCTGTGTCTTCTTTCCCTTCTCTATGAATGTTTACTCCTAAGTATTTAAATGTTTCCACTTTTTCGATGTCCTTTCCTCCTACTTTAATTGTTAACTGTTTATGGTTTATCCCTATCGCCATCACTTTAATTTTGTCTGAGTTAGTTTTCATGTTTCTCTTTTTCAGTGCTGTTTCCCAAATTACCAAGTTTGTTTGCAGGTCCTTTTCGGTATTTGCGTATACCACCAAATCATCAGCAAACGCGTTCTCCGCTACCTCAACCAGCCCCATATTTCTATATCCTATTTGTATCTTTTTTGTGTTGTTTTTGATATCTTTCAGTACGTCATCAAGTATTATATTAAATAGTATAGGACTAAGTACTCCTCCTTGCCGCAATCCTTCTCTTGTTTCAAACTCTTCTGATTGTCTATTACACGCTCTCACCACGTTTCTTGTACACTTGTATATGCTTGCTATTTATTCCTCTTTTTTCTAGACTCCTCCACACCAAGTTTCGGGGTATACAATCGAAAGCCTATTCTATGTCTATAAAACCTATGTATATCGTACTGTTTGCACTCTTTTCCGTCATCTGCTTCAATGTGAATATATTGCCCTGTACACTTCTACCTTTTCTAAATCCACTCTGTGATTCTTCGAGTTGCGCCTCGATTTTTGTTTTTAATCTCTCTTCTAGGATTCTTTCGTAAACTTTTAGCATGACGCACAATATATAATTATATATATAATTTTGATATTTTGTTATTTATTTTTTTCTACCTTTCATATTTATCAAATAAAATAAAGAGTAGTGGAGCTTAGCCTGGTCCGGACTTTTTTTTCTCTTCATTATCGTTTCGGACGACTTAGTTGCGCCATCTACCCGCCTCGTGTCTTGCCTTGATTTTGTGTTCGTGGTTTCCGAATTTGCGGCGTCTAGCAATACCAAATTCTGTGGCGCCCTATTCCACCTTCTTTTTTTCTTGTACCTTTGGGTCTCCCCACCCCTGAGCGAAGGCTTGATAGTAGCCGGGTGGGCCGCTAGACATTGACAGGAGCGGGTAGGTGGGGCAATCCTGGTTGCCTGAGATCTTTTTTTTTCCTTCCATTTTTATGTTTTGTTTATTTTTTTTAACGCTACCAGCAGCACCAAACGGCACGACGGCGCGACCATAGCATATTATTACTAATGAAATATTGATGGTTAGTTAGTTGAGACTAAATTCCAATGTTTAGTAATGAAATTGAAATTATTGGTACCTATTTAGGAAACGTCAGCTTAAGAATAGATGGTCAGATTAAGAACTTTGTTCACTAATAAAACTAAGTAATAAATAAATCTAGAGAAAATTTTATACTTTATTTATTATATTTATACAATGGTTTTAACTTGAAAATGAACGTTGAATATTCATAAAATTGCATATGTTATATTTGAATTCTATATCCTAGATTTACCTATATTTAACAATAAAAAATGTTTGAAATTAAAATATTACAATAGGATATTAAATGTATCCTCAACGCAAGTTATTTATAGTTTGTGAACAATAAAAAAATCATTCAGACAGATCTAGTGAATATGGTGGATGAGCAGCAATTCGTATCCAAATTCGGCAAATTTAGCTGCTGCAATAGCGGATGAATGAAAGGACGCGTTATCTTGATAGAAAAACAGCTTTTTATCTAGATAATGCAGTCGTTATCAGTCGTCATCAGGAATATATTGGCAAATTTTTGTGCTTCCCTTTTATGAATAGTCAATGAAGGTTATGCCTTTGGAATTCGAAAAAAACTTAGCTATAATCTTATTAGCCGAAAAAAAACGGTGTTTGCCTTCTTTCGAGCACGTTCATCAGAAGAAATCTATTCCTTTACTGTTTTTTTTGTCGTTAGAGTGTCGTAATGTATCCAGGTTTCTTCTGCGGTGATATATCGATGAAGAAATTCTATTAGATTTTGTTTGAACTTAGCCATAGTTATTTGAAATTGTAACACAAGCTCTCATTTGCTCAACAGTTTACAAACGCGGCACTCATCTTGCGGTTAGCTGTATCATATTTAAATGTTGATGCAAAATAATGGGTGTTCAAAAACATTCGAAGTCAAGTGGGCTCTGAACAAAAAATCGTATATCTTTACTTAAGTATCTGATTTGTAATAATTATTAAATGTCAAGTGTTGTCTGTCAAAAGTCAATCTATCTCAGACAGGACTTCATATTTTCAAGGACTACTTTGACTTCGAATGCTTCTGAACACCCGTTATATACCCGTTCGAGTGAAACGTTTACAAAATTAACTACACACTCTATTCACTGATAATTCATTCAGATTCAACACAATATTTATGTTATTTCTTCAATTTTTTAATGATTTTTAAAGGTAAAAAATATTTAATTAACACAGGAAATTCTTTTCTCTCCGTATTAACACAAAAACAACAAACGGTCCACTTTAAACGATTGTAAAAACTCATCTATCTGAGATATTTAGGCGAAATTTTCACATTGGGCTTCTAAAAATTAATTGAAATTAACAATACATTCATCATCTTGAAAGTGTTGCCAACTTTTGAAAAGTCACTCTCCCGTCAAATGACCCTCTCATACACATTATAAAAATAAAAACCCAGATATTCTTCTTAAAGCAAATTATTTAACTGCGATAATAATGCTCACAATCTCCCACAATTTAATAACATGTCAAAAATTTTAAATGCCATTTAATATGTTGGTTTCCAAAAAAGAAAATGCTTTTCCTTGAAATACATTCCCCCTTTTTAATTTTTAGGTCATTTTCCTTATTTGTTGATTGTAAAAACCAAATAAATCCTCGTAACAAGCCATTTCATGTTTGTTCCAACTCTGATTCTGATGAGCTAATGTAGTGAATTCCTAGCCCAAAATTAATCCTATAGATCAGTAGAATCTCCCAAACTTTCTCGATTCACTAGGTTCATGGTGAATTTAAGTTTTCTCAATACGTTCTATATCAAATTCAAGAGCATTTTGCGAAACAGTGAATTTTAATTAATAAGTTAGATAAAAATAAATAGAACACGTATTTAGGATCATAAGAAATGTACTTTTGGAACCACCAGTAATATTCATTTTCGATAAAACGCAACACGATCTCCTGATTTTTCTATACTTATTACAACCGAATACGTCGACTTGGGCGGATTCAAACCAACTTTTGCACCTTAAATGTTTCGTTTAAAATTAAATTATAGGGTAAGTCGGTCATTGATTTTTGGTTAGAAAATAGTAGAATTGTACAAGGATGGATTGATAGACATATAAGGTCTCCAACAACGTCATTGTGTGAGTAGTGGGGAGAGAAACAAGTTCTAACCTGCAAACGGTAATTTCGACGTCCAGTATCCGTGACGCATGAGCTATCTGCCGAAGGGACCAACGATTAATTCAATGAGATACTGCAAAGCTTTACAATCACAAAAGAATCATCTCCGTAAGTAGAGTAAAGACGGAAGAACGATTTTTTCTTGCACCATGACAACGCCAGACCGAATAGTAGCAACGAAATGATGAAGGCAGTGACGAGCCTGAAATTCACGGTTATTTCGCCTACTCCGTATAGTCCCGATTTCGCACCTTCACATTTCTGGTTGTTCCCAAAGCTGAAGAAGGTATTGAAAGGTAAACATTTCTCATCGAACACTGAATTTTTGGCTGCTGTTCGCAACTAGATCAAGAAAGTTTTTTCATAGACGGAATTAAGAAATTGACTCAGCGTTTGGGAAAATGTGTTGGCAGTGAATGGTGCTTATATGGAAAAGTAATTATGTATGTGCGGGCTTGTTGATTCTTTTAGGACCAAATGTTGTTGCTTTCAAGGACCAAAATGATGCGGCTCGAAGACCAAACTGTTCAGACTTGATAAACCAATGTTATGGTTGTGGTTACTTAGAATCACGACCCTGATATTGCTTCACCGTGCACAGGTTGTAAGGCTGTATACACTTTACTTTTTAAATCTTCGGAGACTGTTAAATGAATAAATGTACTTTCATCTAAATATATTTATTGACACTGTATACATTTATTTTGGATCTACAACGACTTATACTAACACAAAGCTTCTGTTGAGACTAGTGTCTCTTGTTAAAATATGATTGTTATGTTGATGTTTAAAGTAAGACTGTATGTCTTGTGTTGATGTTGATAGTGTGTTTGAGTTCATACTGACCTATTCTGTGCTGTCTTACAAGTATGTAAAAATAAACCACTACCCCTACAATATTACATATTAAAATGTGTGTATTGTTGTACATTGTTTTGTTTGGTCATAATGGGAATTTTTCGTGTTATTACTTCGTGGAAATTGTGCCTATGGACAACAAAATCCACGATAATGTCCTAAAAATTTAATGTTAACTAATAAATAATAAAATATCATTACTAATTAAGTATTGGTGTTATAAAGCTAAGTATGTAGTTCCGGATCGTCCCTTGTCAAAGTAATAAAATTTATTATACATATCTAGGAACCGTGATCTTAAGAATAGATATCCCGTTTAAAGCCTTTGTTCACTATAACCCAAGGTAATAAAACAAGAGGTCTGATGTATAAAGCAATAAATAAATTTGGACAAAAATGCCGATTATTAATAACCCTAGGTAATAAAACGAGTGGTATAAATTATAAAGTAGGTAATAAATAGATTTGTAGATGTAAAAAAATCTTAGAACTTAAATAAAGTTTTACAATTTGAATGTGCTAATAAAATAATGTATTACAGTAGTTTAAACTTGAATGTTAAATATTTATAAAATTGAAAATATTATGTTTGAATTCTATATCCTAGATTTACTTATATTTAACAATCAAACAAAAATGTTTGAAATTAAAATATTACAGAGGAATATTAAATGTATCCTCACAATGTACATTGGTAATACAATAAACTTAATTCATTTGGACTGATTTCATTATTTTGCCTTTCTTATTCTTATTTTATAGTGTTGAAGATTTGATATATCAATCTGCTCTCGTATTTTAAAAACTATAACAGAGCATTAAACAAGATCATTTGTTAAAATCTGTATATCACCTTCTTTAAAGATCTTCTCTTTTTGAGACTTTAAAATAGTGCTAATTTTTGGCCAAAAACTTTTAATTTTAACAATTAATAAAGTAGAGACGGCAGATTACAGTATGTTACAGTATTATTTTGCACGGTATCTTGCTTATGTAATTAAAATACATATATCCATTTATACCTTCATCAGGACATCTTAACGGAATTAGGAAATCTAGCAAACTTTGACATTGTGTTTTTGTTTGCCTTCAATATGCCCAAGCTTATTAGTATTTTTAAAACTAATACTAATCGAGATCCATACACAATTCGGTAGATTTGTTTTAAGCAGATTTAAATATTTTTGTGGCACTAGTGCACCTCTTTCAATAAAAGATTCATTATTTTGTAATATCTAATATAATATTCTCGGCTGTTGTTGCAGATACTTCTTGGTGAAACATTTTAACTTCATACAGTAAATAATAAAAATAAATTAAAACACTTGGCTTGTTTCACTATGAGATTTATTTAAATTCTCTAACAATTGTTTCGGCTGTTATGCCATTCTCAAAGAATGCTAGAAATATTAGAAATAAAAATAGCGAAAAAACAAAATCTATTAATCACCAACACACAGATAGAATATGCCAATACACCCTTTATAGACACCGTAATACACAATATAGTACCACCCCCACTACACACAAGAACAGACAACATATAAGAACAAGTGCGATAGTCTTTAAGTTAGATTTATAGATCTCTTTGAGAATGGCATAACAGCCGAAACAATTGTTAGAGAATTTAAATAAATCTCATAGTGAAACAAGCCAAGTGTTTTAATTTATTTTTATTATTTACTGTATGAACCTAATATAATAGTTTTGCTAGCAAAGATATTTTTATTAATCTCTGTACAAAATAATTGTATCGACTGTAAAAACTGAATCACTTAAGAATATATTAAATGCAAGTGATAATGGCAGAATCTGTTTTCTTAATATATATACAGGCTAAGTTGTGAGGATCGCACCAAACTCCAGGAGTGTATTGTACTCATAAAAATATTTAAAAGAAACCCATATCTTGTTAACCGATCTGTATTTGTTTTCAAGTTGTAGCATCATAACAATATTTACAAACTTAACATCTTTTAATGAATTTGTCTTAAATAATATAAAAATATCCTTGTATTGACTACCCATATAAAACAATGTTCAATGTAGTACTTCATGAAAAGTTATTTACTGTTTTTTATTAGACATCATTTATAATAACTGGCTAACGGAATCAATCCGTTGAAAGCAACTCATTTTAATAATTTGTTTAGTCTGACACAAGTCAATGACAGTTAATTGTGAAAGTGATTTGTATTTTTCAGTTTATACGATTATTACAAAATGCCAAACACTTATACAAATCTTGAATATGCAAATACGGTTTTCAATTATGTTTATTGTAATGCACGCGCTAGAGCTGCTGTTGAAGAATAAAGGCTACGGTTTCCACATCGGAGAATTCCGGATAAAAATTTATTTATTAGAGTTTACAACAAACTGTGCGAGTCCGGAATGCTACCCAGTACTAGGATTGCAACTCTACAAGATTTGGATGAAGCAGAAAATATTCTGGACTTAGTAGAAGATGATCCAACTACCAGTTCAAGAAGAATTGGCATTCAACTGTGCATTCCTCAAAAAGAGTAATTGATACACTACATCAGGTACAACATTTACATCAGGAGGATTATGCTAGGCGTATGAGATTTTTTCGGTGGATAAATTATAACCATCGGCTTGTATCGCGCATACTTTTTACTGATGAGGCGTCATTAAATCGTGACGGCATTAATAATACTCGTAACTCCCATTTATGGTCAGAGGACAATCCTCATGCAAAACTACTTGAATTTTCTGCAAAATGAATTACCAACACTACTAGAGCATGTTCCACTAAATATCATAATGGGAATGTATTTTCAGCACGAGGGAGCACCACCACATTTCGCTCCATCAGATATAAGGGGTTTGGATTGGTTGCGGTGGTCCTATTAATTGGCCTACAAGATCTCTGGACCTAGCGCCATTAGACTATTGTTTATGGGGGTGGCTTAAAAATGAGGTGAACAAAGTGAAGGTCGACACTAGAGATGCATTAATCCACCATATTATAAATACCGCAGCCGATATCAAAGAAAGACATGAAGCAATCAGAAGAGTAACGAGCGCCCTTCTTGAACAATCAATTAACTGTTTAGAGGTCCGTGGTCAAATTTTCCAAAAATTATTATAATAACTGTAACACTGGGGTTAAAACATATTAAGTTTGTAAATATTGTTATGATGCTACATGAAAAAAATTAAGATCGGTTAACAAGATATGGATTTCTTTTAAATATTTTTAAGAGTACAATACACTCCCGGAGTTTGGTGCGAACCTCACAACTTACCCAACTATACATAGTTCAAAAGCACTGTAAATTACTAAATCCATTATTTCTACACATAAGGTAATACTGCTAACAACAGCTAATGCCGAATGGTAAATACGCCATGTATTATCTTATAATTCAATTTAAAAGTCTAAAGTTATAAATTTCCTTTTCTCTGTTGGTGTTGAGAGCAAAACACCCATGTTGCTTTCTTTAGTATCCAGCAAAACACGCCGCTTTGCTTGAGGTAATCTATACATCCAATGCCGGTAGCCACCAACAGTGCGATGATGAACACGATGTTACGCGTTGATCAGGTTGTTATGTAAATTGACAGTTTAAAGAGAGACGAGCGAGATGGGCACTATAAAAACCAACTTCCCGCGGATATTGGATTATTCACTGATATTACTACATTATTAGCATCGGTATATTCCAATATAGAGTAATTTTTTATATAGGATTGTAATAATCCTTAAATTAAGCGTGATTTTTTCCAAATTTGTAAATATCATACGGAAATAAAACAAAATATTTTTTAATATAATTAAAGCGAACGGATATTTCATATAAGCAATCCCCTTCCAGAAGAAATTACCAAAATATTATCTGGTAAATTAATATATATACAGTGTGTTTAAAAAAGATGCGGCAATATTAAAGGGGGTGATTGCCCAGGTCATTTTATACAAAAAGTTCCTATAAACATAGGTCCGCATACGCTTGTTACCGATCTACAGCGTGTTGAAGTTTAATTTTAAAAAACAGTAAAAACTTGATTTTTCCAAAGCGGCTTGAGATATCATAATGAAATTTTAGGCGTGTTAATAGCTGTGGGAGACACATACTTTGCAATACAACACGATGTTTCAGTCGTACCTGTGGCGCGCGTATTGGCACGTCACAGGCTATTTTTCAAGAAAAAATAGGACGCCTCTGATTTCTCTAAAAATACAAATATGCTTTTATTTACTGTTCAATTATGAAGAAAAAAGCTCTCTTAACTTTTTATCGTACGACTTACCGTTTTTTAGTAAAAAAAAACATTTTAGTGCATGTCCATTTATTACAGAAAAAAAAATAAAAAAACAAGGTTTTATTCAAGGGCAAAAACAAATATTTTACCAAACCACAGTCCTGTTTTATTCACTGACATATTGAATGAGTCTCGTGATTAATAATTTTGTATGTGTCGAATTTGTTGAAGTTCCTTATCATGAATCGCTATACGAATGCCGAGATGACCGACATGCACTACATTTATGGGCGTGCTGATGGCAATGCATTAGAAGCTAGGCGGTTGTATACTGAAAGATTTCCTGGCCGTATTGTTCCTGATAGAAAAACTTTCGAAAGTATTCATCGGCGTCTTTATGAAACAGGCACATTAAGACGAAATGGAGGAGCAGGAAGGCCAAGGACAACAAGAACGGTAGATCTGGAAGAAGATGTGCTAGACATGATTGAAGAAGATCGAGGTACTTCTACTCGAAAAATTGCTGACGCTTTGGATGTAAGTAATGGGACTATTTGGCACATTCTGAAGGAAAATTTGTTGTATCCATTCCATATACAACGCGTTCAAGCCCTTCTTCCTGCTGATTTTCCTCCTCGCATTGCATTCTGTCAATGGCTTTTGCACAAAATGGTTCAAATCCCTCAACTCCTGATGTTGATTCTGTTCACCGATGAAGCGAATTTTTCAAGAAATGCAATACGTAATTTCCATAATAACCATGTATGGTGTGACGAAAATCCACATGAAATTGTTGAAGATCGTTTTCAACATCAGTTTTCTTTGAACGTTTGGCTTGGGATTGTGGGTGACTGCATAATTGGACCGGTATTTTTACCAAGGAGACTTACCGGAGAGGTGTATCGCAACTTTTTGGAAAACACGCTCCCTGGATTTCTGGAGGACGTACCATTAGCAATTAGAGATGCAATGTGGTATATGCACGATGGCGCACCAGCCCACTTTAGTCAAGTAGCTCGTGATTTCTTAACACAAGCATACGGAAATCGCTGGTTAGGCCGAGGTGGACCTCACTCATGGCCTGCACGATCCCCGGACTTAAATCCCCTGGATTTTTTCATGTGGGGCCATTTGAAGTCCTTGGTGTGCGCTACTCCATTGGAAAACGTAGAAGACTTAAGAAACCGAATAATTGCTGGGTGCAACTCAATTAAAACCGATCCTTGTGTTTTTCAGAGAGTTCGCCAGTCAATGAGGAGAAGATTGGATTCTTGCATCCGAGCTAGAGGTGGTCACGTTACACAGTTTTTGTAATTTTTGGTTGATAAAATTGTTGGTTTGGTAAAATATTTGTTTTTGCCCTTGAATAAAACCTTGTTCTTTAATATTTTTTTCTGTAATAAATGGACATACACTAAAATGTTTTTTTTTAATAAAAAACGGTAAGTCGTACGATAAAAAGTTAAGAGAGCTTTTTTCTTCATAATTAACAATAAATAAAAGCATATTTGTATTTTTAGAGAAATCAGAGGCGTCCTATTTTTCTTGAAAAATAGCCTGTGACGTGCCAATACGCGCGCCACAGGTACGACTGAAACATCGTGTTATATTGCAAAGTATGTGTCCCCACAGCTATTAACACGCCTAAAATGTCATTATGATATCTCAAGCCGCTTTGGAAAAATCAAGTTTTTACTGTTTTTTAAAATTAAACTTCAACACGCTGTAGATCGGTAACGAAGCGTATGCGGACCTATGTTAATAGGAACTTTCTGTATAAAATGACCTGGGCAATCACCCCCTTTAATATTGCCGCATCTTTTTTAAACACACTGTATATAAATTCATAGTAATCTCTGATCTCTGATCCAAAAATAATCGAAATGACTTTAAAAAAATAATAATCTTGACAAAAATCATAGTCTTCTTTGACAGAAATACAACTATTTGTACGTTCAAAAATTGAAAAAGTAAATGCATGTTAATGCCATTAATTGCATTAATTACTACCATCTCCTAAAATCATATTTATCGAACAGGTACTTTCAGATTAAGTATAACTCTACATACTCAACATCAAAAATCAAAATTATTATATTATTATTAATAAACCCCATATGGATATACGGCGTTCAATTGTGGGAATGCAAAAAAACATCAAATACGAAAATTATTCAAAGACTGCAATCTAAAATACTTCGCTCCATAACCAACGCACCTTGGTACATATTTAAAATCACTCTACAATGATATGAAAATACCATTCGTCACTGATGAAATCAAAAAATTGTCAACACGCTATTTAGAAGCTCTAGAAAGACGCACAAATAATCTAGTAGAAGAAATTAAAATCTAGTCTTTCAAGAAGACTTAAAAAGCAACGTCCCACAGGCCTACACGAATGAGAATAACCTGTATACCTTTCAATGGTATACAAGAGAATGGTCACTGGACGATTTCACTTCTCCCGCCTTTTACTTTTATACTATTTACGTATTGTTTCCATAACTGTAAGTAGATTGTAAATCATGCAGCAAAAAAAAAATGGAATGGTATTAAGATTGCTAGTCGTAGATCATTGAATGTCTTGAAGTGTTGGGAAACGGTTTCCTCAAATGGCTAAATACAGCTTAGGAAATAAAAAAATAATCGCCTTGATCCAAATCGGGTGAATGCGGGGATTTTTATTAAAAAAATCAGTGACAATTGACGAACAATAAGAGGATGTATTATCGCGTAACAATCACCATTTTCCTAGTTCTCGAGATTAAAGTCAAACATAACGAATTAATAAGCTGCTAATGTGATGAATATTAATCAGTCAAGTGTCTCTAGACATATGCAGGTAATTACAGAGGACGATCGGTATCAGGTCATCCACGCTGTACTACTCCCCAACATGACCACTATCTAACACTACAAGCATTACGTCGGAGGCATGTAATTGCAAGACAATTACAGAACGACTTGGCTAGAGTCAGACATACTCGAGTGAGTACCCAAACTGTTCGTGATAGGATGCGTCAGAGTGGATGAAGAGCTAGGCAAGCCGTGGCAACGCCTCGTCTTACTAGGAATCACTGAGTGGTTCGCTTAAGGTTTGCTAGGCAACATGTCAATTGGAAAATTAATGATTGGGCCGATGTAGTCTTCACAGATGAGTTGGTCTTTACAGCTCTCATGAATGTATACCAGTATACAGACCAGACGATAAGCGCTATTCCCACTGCAAAATTATAATTTCTTTCGCCATACATGCTTAATAAAAAATTCAAATATTTAATTTGGTCCCTATTTTATGTACATAATCATAAAAATGATTTCTTAGAGTGCATTAGAGTATATTTAAAACTTTTTAGGCATAAAAATGCGATTATGCGATATAAACACCTTTTTGTGGTTTATGCTATACTTTTTTGGCGGATGTATATCATTTTAATTTAGCAACTAATTACATAGACCTTCTATTCTAATTATTTCTTAATTAGTAATTTTATTTATTATTAAGCTATTTTTTGTACATGGCAAAATTATACCGACCCCTTATTAAAATTGACATAATTATAGCCACATTTAAGTCAATTGTGAAGGTCATCTGAATCATATCATGTGACATTACTTTAAATTTTTTTTTCAAAGAATCTTTTATTGATATTACTTTCATTGACAACATAACCTTTTGAAATTGCTATTTTCAATATGATTGGTTATCCGAAACTAGATCATAAAACCCTCCCTTAGTACGGGCAGCTCCTTAGAAACCGATAAGAGAACACTCTCTCGTTTATAGACCACGGTGCTGCAATGAACTACTGTTCATGTAATTTCATTAAGAAAATGGATGTGTTAATATGATTAAAATAATATAATTAATAAATTATGGAGTTACTTGTCTGTATTTATTAGGGACGTATGAAACAAACGTATACAGGAACGCATGTACAGCGTGATTCACTACATGAACAGTACATGTAGTGAATCAGCTTATAAATATTTATGAGTCGTTACCTATATATACGGAAAACTGTATGTACAGGTTATTAATTATTTTAATATATTTCAAAGCTTTATTTCTTTTATGTAAATGTGAAATAAATCTTTAAGGTTAAGGTTGTTGTGTTCTCTTTCATTTAATAAACTTTCTTTCAGCATACTACACACGTCCTGCACCTTTGCTGCTCATCATCACATTTTTAATCCTTATTGTTAACACGTCCGACCGAGCAGCATTTCTGGTAATAGAACAAAAGAAATAAAACACTTTATATAAAACAAAACCTTTTTTTTTAAATATAAAAATATTAACTTAAAAAAGGTATATAACCCCTTACCACAATTATTAATCGTATCTTAAATACGTATTTCGACAACTAAGTTCTCATCATCAGTAGGTAAAACCACTAATCAAGGTGTCGCACATGGGGCACAGTAAAGCTAGCACAACTGATCACGCAACAACTTTACACAGCGTCCACGTATACACTGGTGTATAACTCTGTTCTGTATAGATGTACAGTTGGCTCTCTCTATATCGAATTTTCATGTCGTATTCCAATTTGTTCAAATTAGGGAGTATTTCAATTTGTTCAAATTAGGGAGAGTTTGAATTAAAGCAAGTGAGGCAAGAAATGATATATGTATTATTTTGTAATTTATACGTATAATAAAGAGAAAAAGCAGAACCTTATAACATACATCAAATACAGTTTAGATATATGTAATGATAAAAAAATTTAAAAAAAAGCCCAGAATTTCGATTTGTTTAAAACTTTGATTTTAAAACAGTTAGCGCTCTTTGGAAATCTGTTTGAGAGGGAACATCCATGACTTCTTCTTTCGAACTACTCGGATCCAGATTTTCAATTACACTTGTAACGCCGTCCAAAATATCTGTATCAGTAGGAATATCGCTAACTATCACTTTATCGTCAATACGGACATAATCCTGGAAAGATTCTCCTTACACCTCCACACCCAGTTCCAAAAGTCGATTTCGTAAATGTTCTAATTCATCACACTCCTTTACAATATTTGTTTTTAGTTCAGATAAGGGTAGTAAATCTGCATCGTTCCAACATGAATTTCGTCAAATCCAGCTTTTCGGAACAATTTTTTATTTCATCCTCTGTTACACATGTCCTATCCTTCAATGTAATCTGTACGCAGTCTAACAGATTTGTTTTAGGAAGTTTGTTATTTTATTCAAACATGGATGTAATGCGCAACAAAATATTTTTTCTGTACAAAAACTATCAGGTTTTTTATAGTACCCATGTCCATGGGCTGTAAAACAGAAGTTGTGTTTGCTGGAACATATTGAAGAGTTATAAATTTTAAGCGCGCATGTATGTCTTTTGGATGACTAGTAAAATTATCCAAAAACAACAAAATCTTGCGATTCTGGCTTCCGAATTTTTTATCCAGATTTAGCAACCATTTCTCAAAAAGTTGTGCAGTCATCCATGCTTTTTCATTGCTGTAATAATCCAATCCAAGAGATTTAACTCCTCTAAAACAACGTAGATTAGCACTTTTCCCAATTAAAACAACTTTTAATTTCTCCGTGCCCGACATGTTAGCTCCAAGCAATACCGTGACCCGATCTTTGCTGTATTTTTATCCAAAACATTTCTGATTTTTGAAACTAAAAATTTAAAAAATAATCCAGTTTCATCTACATTAAATATGTTGTCAGAACTGTAGGATTCAATAAGACTAGGTAGCTTTTTCTCACTCCAATTTTCGGTTTGTACACACTAACCGTGCAGATTCACCGCATAAGGCTTTGCCTACAATATTATGTCTAATTTTAAATTTACTCAACCAACCTTCACTTGCATTAAAATCTTTGTATCCCAGTGCATCGGCATAGTGTGCCGAATTTTTTAATCAAAGGAACAGCTAATGGCAAATTTTGTGCTCTAAGAGATCTAAACCAAGTAAATACAGCCTTGTCAATGTCTTCGTATGTACAACAGCGAACTCGCTTCACTTTGTCACTACATTCGGGATTATTAAAAATGTTATTTATAAAAATTTATTAATTCCCATTTTTTCACTAAAGTAAGCCTGTTTTCGGCATTGTTGTTAAAAACAGTGAAAACACTTTTCAATATTTTATTATGCTTGCGAAAATATTTAACTTTTACTGCGTACGATAGCAACCGACGAAACAAAACTCAATATGTATTGCGTAAAATATCGCAGGGATTTGAAACGAGACACCTGCTCTAACAAAGAATATTATCAAATAATATGAGGGATAAAAAGAAATATTATTTTTAAGGGAATTACTGATATTCGATTTAGGGAGAGCAAAACTAGCTTATAATTTTCATGAACTGTCGGAATTTTTGATTCGATTAAAGCAGAGTCCCAATTAAAGAATTCGAATTAGAGAATGGCGTTTACAAATAAATTGCCATTCAGTTGGACATACAATATTGCCTTGATTTAGGAAGGGTCGACTGTAAATGTAACATTAAATTTCAATCCATGTAAGCCATAGGCTTAATAATAATTATTTTTGATTTCTCTCAAACTCTAACAAATAACATGCCTTCAAAAACTTTCCTCATTAGAGACGCCCATGCTTGTTGATAATGGTTGGTAGCAGTGCACATAATCTGTCACAAACTTATAATTTTGAATGACCATGGCCGTCTCTAATGAGGAAAGTTTTTGAAGGCACGTTATAATAAACCACTGTATTAGTCGCACAAAATAAAATTTAATTTTTAAAGAAAATAGTGCAGTGAAACTACAAGCACACTAAGACGTGTATTTATTTATTAACCAGTACGGAGATGACTAAACACTTTCGCCCATTCACAAAATAATTACTTATGTTTTATTTAATAAATTGCGTAACTCGAAAAAGTTCAATCCTTTTTTATGCACTTCCTGCATGACGGTTTTAAAAGCCACTCTTTAACATTTTACATAATTAATTAATGGCGGCAGTTTCGCGAATAATAATGATCAGTTAGATAGAAAAAAAATGCTAATGTAACTTAATCACCATCATAATGTCAGAAGGTAGAAAATAATGAGAGATAAATTACTGTGTACAATTTACTTAACAGTAGAAATTATTATTTATTTCTTAATATTTTTTAAAGTTGGAACTAAATTTATCTTTAATGTAAATGAGCCAAGTCCCAAGGCACTACCCTGAAATCTACATAAATAAATGACTTAACATCTTTCTATTCATTCACATTTAAGATTTTAATCTTCGCAATTAAATTTAATTTAACAGATTTTTATTAATTTAATCCGCAACTTTTATTGTTTTTCATTTTTAATTTACTATCAATAATTATTTGAGATGTGTTATTACTCCTATTTAAATGTCACCGCTCATGCACTTCATTATACGTTCAAGTATCCTGTGAGCGGTTTTCTTAATGAAATAACACAACCTTCTGTTAGTATCTTGGCCGGATGTGACGTCACACCGCACTTTCCAGCTTTTACATATACACGCACATGCATAGTATTATATGTGTGTAAGAATATATATAGATGGGGAAATATCTGTTGTGCGCCCTTGTCGCCCGGTTCCCCTCATCCTACTACTCTCCCCGAGCCCCTCAATTTAAACTTTATAGTCTACTTCCGTTGCTCAATGCGCCGAAGAATCATTGTCACTGGGTTGATGTTCTTCTTTTGGTGTTTATGAATGAAATCGTCCAAAGTAGCTAAAAAGTTAAGTACATATACATACATATCTGTAAAAATAGATTTTTAAAATAGAAAAAATTAGAAATGAAATGTTACCAATTATTATGCTAATAGAAGTAAAAATATCTTAAATGTAACTACAATAGAACCTCGTTAATCCGTCACCTGCTGGACAGTTGATACGGTCTGAACGCAAAAAAAAATCGGACTATCAGAAGATCAAAAAATATTTAATAATGCATATGTACAGTATGTATATACTACTTACATACGTGCATGTAACAAGTGAAATCTATTACATACAGTTGAAAATATGGTTCATACATTCTATAACATTAAATTAATATATGTAGTACATACATACATATTACAGTATATATGTGATGAAAATTAAAAAAAAATGTTCTGCACTTATGAGTGAAAAAAGTTAGTAATATTCATTTGTTTTGCAGGCGTAATTCTTGACTTGGCGGAAATGTCGCTCCACTTGCAGAGCATGAGCTCTGTTCGATATACTGAATAGCAACATCCAAATCAGTGTTTTCTTCACTTTGTAAGATAGCAGAAATAAGCTGATCATCGGCTAGTTCTTCATTCGTTACACACTTGTCATCAGCTGCAGTAAGACATTCATTTACGACATTTAAGACATCATTTGTTTCAATAATAGCTTGTAAAATTTGATAATCATTAATAATTTCCCGAGTGTATGTATCCTGAATTTTATTCTCACATTGTTGATTCTCTGCCATCATAGTTGGCCAAAGTTTACGCCTGGAATTTTGCAGCGTTCAGGTTTTATTTCGACCCAATGTGTAAATTGCATCCTTAATACTAAGTGACTTCATAGACTCGAAAAGGTTATAGCCTTCGCCTGTTTGTTCCAAAATCGAGCTGACATACTTCCGGCGGTAACGTCTTTTCAGCCATTCAATAACTCCCTGGTCCATTGGTTGTATCAAGGAAGTTACATTGGGTGGAAGAAATATATCTTTTACTTCTTCTTTTACGAGTTCTTTATCAGAAGGGTGCGATGGTGCATTATCCATCAACAACAGAGCTCAAACAGGTAGATTTTTGGCCTTTAAGTTATTTTCTGTGGCTGGCACAAACTCATCATAAAACACGACTTAAATAGGTCGTTATCCATCCAAGCTGACTTTTGGTTACGGTAATAAACAGGTAGTGAAAATACATTAATATTTTTGAACGCCCTTGGCTTTTTGGATTTGTCAATAACAAACAACGGCAACTTGTCTATACCACTAGCGTTACTGCATGTAGCAAAAGTCAATCTATCTTTGACGAGTTTTGTTCCTTTTACTGTCTCATTTGTCGCGGGTGTTCTTGTTGGTAGCATTTTGTAATTTAGTCCTGTTTTGTAAATGTTATAAACTTGGTCGGGCATCAGTTCACATTCATCAATAATTTTTTCAAATGTTAAAATGAATTTATTTGACGCTGCGTTATCGGCTGATAATGTTTCACCAGATATTGTTACGTTTCTAATGCCGTGGCGAGTCTTCCATCTGTGAAACCAGCCTTCACTATCGGTGAACTCGTTATCTTCTTCCAATTTCTTGTTCAAAATTAACGGTTTTTCTTTAATAATAGGCCCAAAAAGAGAGGTTCCTTTGCTTCTTCCTTGACAAACCCACATCTTAAACACGTTGTCTTGAAGTTCCAATTTTAGTTATTTTAGTGTTTTACGAAATTTCAAACCTTTTTCACTCTCTACCGTTACAAACGTTAAACATTATCCTGAAGAAAAAGCACTTACTTCTCCTTTAAATGGGTTTCTTGTGTTGTATTGTATCGTGCAGTTGACCTAAAAGGAGTGATTGTTATCGTTTTACCTTTTTGACGTTAATAGATAGGAAAAATTTCACTCCAATCCCAAAAGACGGTAGCCACAGATTTTCTGGCCGAGTATACTGTCTTTGCCTCCTTCTAACTTTTGCACCAGCCTCAGTCCATTCTTACGATTGTTTCTTTATTTTAGATGTATCCAGGTTTCATAAACTGTTATTATTTACCGCCGAAAACTGTTACACCGAATTACACAAAATTCAAACCACTGATCCACATGAAATGTGTAAAGCCTCTGCTATTTTGAACACTTTTATTTAATGATCATTTCAATATACTTTTTTAATCACATCTGGAGTACCCACGTTTTTTGGGCTTCCACTGCGTTGTTTATCAAATGCACTGGTCCGGTCATGTTCAAACTCAGCTACCCATCGTTTTGTGGCTGCAAGCGATGGAGATTAGTCTCTGTAAACAGACTCCAGCTCAGTTTTGATTTCATAATTTGTTTGGTTTTTCAAAAATTAGAACTTAATCACTGATCGGTATTCCACTTTTTCCATGTTTCAGAACAAGTTAAATAGATATACTTTCTGCTCAAATAATTGACAGTTACATTTTACATTACAAGAATTATTCAGCTGTTACGTACGTAACAGCTGGATGAAATGGGTAATAATAAAACTATTATTTTTGTTATTGTCGGTCAACTTTAAGATATCGTCTCTAATACTGTTTATAATCGCATAACAAAATATAATGGCATGACAAAAATTTTTTAAATATCTTACGTCATTTTTTTCTCGCTTATGAGAGGGAATTTTGGGAAAATATTTTGGATTTATATTCTATATAATTATATCTTTCATACGTTGTCTTTTTATTTCAAGGACACTTGTATATATATATATATATATATATATATATATATATATATATATATATATATATATATATAATATTAGTTGTCTATAGTGACCAAGAAAAAGAGGGGTGAAAGATATATATGAGTAATGCCTTCATTCAAAAAATCGCGGACCAATGTTCATACAGTAACGAGAAGATGATTTTTCTTTATTCGAGTCTGGCCCTATCGCATGTAAATATACAGCATACAGTAAATATAAAACGATAATTCCATAAAAATAATTAAAAACCAGCTATCTATCTCATTAGACACGCTACATAAAGCTTTTTGTTTAATGACGATTTTTGTTTTATTATAAACATAATAATTTTTCTTTTAAAAGAAGTCTAACGTTCAAACTATTTAGTTTTAATTAATGCGACATAGGTTTGCCGACATATTCGACGTAAAGATTATTATTGTTATCCACAAAAAAAAACATCGCCATATATGCGGCCGAGTATGTTTTTGATAGAAAACATTCACTATCTATGAATAGAACCTTATCGTTAACAGTATTATCCGGAATTTTATAGATTTTTTCTGCAAGTCAATGAACCTGATTTACAGCTGTATTTCGATAAATATAGAAAAAAAGCAAAGATATGGACCAACTTTAACTACATTTTGGCCCTAAAAATTTGAAAATTTTTGATGAATTACAAATAAATTTCTTTATTTGTAATTCACTTTATTTCACAATATATTTCGACAACTAAGCTGTCATCAACAGCAGTAGAAAAATATTACAGTAGGACACACACTTTATATAAGCAGAAGACATCATCACTCTTTCACCAACAGAGTACCATACAGTATTAATATGCCTGCTAATGGTGGTAACTTAGTTATCGAAATTATATCCAGGATTTAAAGCTATACTGTGGTACTGTTTTTTTTTAATGAATTTCTACAGATAATAAGCCACAGTCTTGGATTTATTAAGTCTTGCTTGCTTATATCTTTTTGTGATGGGTGATTTTTAAGCCTTTTTCGCAATTGAAAACCAGTACTTTCGGATAAAATATGTCGTAACCAAGAGGTGTCTCTTGGTTACGGCAAATTTAAATGAATTTTATTTCCTATGTAGTTACTTTGTATTTAACTAATTAACGTCTTCAATGGAAACATTGAAACGTAACTGTAACACACCAACGAAATCCAACCTTTTAATGACTAACAATATTTCTTTATTTTGCGACTAGTATTTTACGATAGATTTACACTAAATTATCTTGAATAATCTAATCACCAAAATACTGTTCTGTAACAAGTTACCAAGTATAAAAAACTAGGTATTTAAAATCAACTTAAATAAAAGCAACTTCAATACAAAAAATGATTACTCAATATAATTCTTGATAAATAAATAGCACAATTAATGTACATAATTAGTGCTAAAAACAATAATAGCGCAATTTGTCGGGCTAGAAAAACAATAGATTTGTTTCAAAAAGCTCACAAATACCACACAAGTAACACTTTAAAAATAAAGTAGATAAAGGTAATTTATAGATTTACAATTACGTGTTCTCGATTTCAACAATGCAATAATAATCGAAAATTTATCATAATTATCAATACACGAACATCACCCGAAGGTAAATAGAAAGTGTTAATTTCATATCGCCTATCGAACACAGTAGCTTTTAACCAGTGTCTAGAACATTTCATTCGTACACCAGTCAGCAGCACTATATAACTGTAGTTTTTCAAGATACCACATGTAGATATGGACGTTTAATTTATGTGAAATCTAGTGGAAATAGGCCGACGTCTAATGTGGTCTGTGTTCTTTAAAAACGAACGTAATATAATCGGTTATTATGTAATCATAAATAATAATGGAGATACGTCTAATGATATAAGACCCTCACGAGAAATGCATGTCTAAAGTAATTTTATTAAACTCTATTGTAACGTAATTATTTAAGCTGCTCAAAATTAAAAGACTATTAAGAAGAAAAAATAATATCAGTAGATACCAAGAAACATTATCTTACATCTAGAAAGCTCGTTCACCATGAAGAGAAAATAATATAATCCTACCAAATCGCAATGAACGAAATTTTTTGATTTAATGTCGGATTTCTTTATGAGTTGAGAATTTAAGCTCCAAATATATAAACTTTTGTTTATAAAACCATAGCTAATTTTACAAAATAATTACATTTACATGAAAATATGATCCTAGTTAACATAATCATACTATTAGCACACAAAAAATTACAATCAGATATGTTTCTTACATATGCATAAACTCACCATTCGTGATATAATCCAATATTTATTTTTTAAATAAGTAAACACATCTGAAATCTGACAATGCTACTTCAAAAGTATAATTCGGCGATGGGTTGCGCAAAATAAACGTACTGATATGAGCATCGAAGATGTTCCGCAATCAGGACCATCAAAAACTGTAACAACTACGGAAATTATCAATAAAATCAATGATATTGTTTTGAAGGACCGAGGAATTGACATCAAGGGGTAGCCTAGCATCGTGAACATATGGAATGATATTTTATATGTAGAATTGGGCATATCAAGGTGCCAGCAAGGTGTATACCAATAATTTTAAATTGTAATCAAAAACATGAAAGAATATGAACGTCTAGCTATAATTTGAAATTGTTTAAAAAGAAACAAGCTAATGTTTTGTAAAGATTTGTTACAGTTAATGAATCCAAACAGCAGTCTCAACAGTGGTTACATTAGGACAGTCCTTTTCCAAAGAAAGTTAAGACATTTAACATTGGCAGGTATTCATAATAATGGCTATGACTTTTTGAGATTCGAAGGGGATAATTTTCATAGACTATCTACTCCACCAAACAAATTTAAGAAAGCAATTTTTGAAAAACAACCTGAAATTGTCCACAAAATTTAATCTACCAAAATTACAGGTTGTGCCTTACCCACCTTATTCGCCAAATCTAGTACAAGTGACTTTCATTTATTCCCCAAACAGTATTTTGCTGCAAAATTGCAATAATACATGTTTTTTAATTAAACAATTTTTTTTATTAAATGATCAAGTAGATTTGAATAATTTCATATTGTTAAACTTATTGCCATGTAATTGTATAACACCCCCACTCTTAAATTAGTGTAGCTGACTTGAATATATTCCGTTCTGTAATTAGATTTACCTATTAGCCTGAAGAAGCAAGTGAAACAATTGTTACTACGAGTATAAAAAAATATTTGTGAAAATTACACAATTTGTGTTTTGTTTTTAATTTTACAATGGATTTTCATCAGGTAAAAGTCACATATGCTAATTTAAAAGAACGAGTATTAAATCCAACTTGAGAAAAAGTATTAGTAATTAATTTTTGTTGTTTGGTATTGTAGAAGATTTTACAAACATTTGGTATGTAGATAAAACGATACTTTCAAAATTAACATGTTGTGGTATACACAACACAATTAGTAGTCTACTAGAGAAATGTGAATATCACATTCGACCATCCTAAAAGTAACATAAACCATTATTTGTTGTGTGAAGAACATTAGTATTGTTTGTTTATAGGTACCTAATACGTTGTTATAGTACCAAAAGTATTTTTTATTATTAGCCATAGTACTATTTTGTATTCTAACGATTTCTACACCGATGTATAGTAATGAGAAATGAAACTACATCTCGGTTCGTTCAGCTCCTAAACACCGAAAAGTAAAAGGAGAATAACAGATAAAGAAAGAAAAGATTAATATTATACAATTATATATAACTTCGTTTCAAAGCACCACACTCCTGAGGGAGTTTCGCAACTTCTATGGAAGTCCTCACAATCCTGTTTTTTAGGGGTGGATTAGTCCCGCTTCTTCATCTGGTTATGTGTGTGACGTTTTTATTATCTGCTATGCTGTTCCATTCTTTTCTATTGCTAGTATTTTCTTTCCAATTAGTTATTCCCAGTCTCTCTATATCTTCCTCCAGTTCGTCTTGCCATCTTGTTTTTGGTCTACCTTTTTGTCTACTATTTCCTGGTTTCCATTCCATTATTGATCGTATTTTACTTTCGGGACCCGCTCTCCAGACATGCGCTAACCATTTTGTCCTCATCTATTTAATAAATTGTACTATATTTTCGCCTTCTAATTCTCTTTATATTTCATGGTTCGTTCTTCTCCTCACTTCGCTTCCACTTATTTTGATTAGTTCCAATATAGTTCTCATGATTTTTCTTTCCAAAAACACTCAATCCCTTTTGGTCTTTTTGCGTCAGCGTCATCGTTTCGGCGCCGTAAGTTATTATTGGTCTTATTAGTGTTTTGGTGTTTCCCAGGTATTTTAAATTACTTCTTCAAAATCATAGTTACCTATTTTTATTTTTGTCTTTGCTACCTGACCACCAAATCTCATAATTTTCGTTTTGTCTGTGTTTATTCCCAAACCCATATTTTGTCCTTCTTCAATTACATTTAAAATTTTTTCCATCAGTTTTCTTTGCTTTGTTATTATTACAACGTCATCCGCGTACGCCACCACCTGCGCTTCTCTTGTTCTCAGTTTTCCTCTTTTTTCTATACTCTTGAGTATATGTTCTAACGAAAAGTTGGAAAGCGTCGCCCTGTCTAACTCCTTTGTTAACTTTTAACTCCGTTGTTTTCCCTCCTTCTGTTTGTATAGTAACTCTTATATTTTAATGGTCATTTTTATTAGTCGTATTAATTTAGGCGGTGTTTTAAATTCTTTAAGGGCTAACATTGAACCTTCTCTTTTTATTGCATCAAACGCTTGTCTAAAATCAACGATAGCATCTGAGTGTTTATCTTAAATTCGGAATTTTTTTCTATTATTCGCCGTGCACAAAACCCTACTGGTACTCTCCAATTATCTTAGAGTAATTGCTGAGCCTTTTGTAAATTACTGCTGATAATACTTTATATGCATTATTCAGTAGTCTAATGCCCCTGTAATTCTTGCATTGTGTTCGATCCTCTTTCTTATGAATTATAATTATTATTCCTATTTCCTAGTCTTAAGGTATTTCTTCTGCTACCCAGATTTTTTTTATTAATTCGTACATTTCTTCTTGCAAATTTTCTCCTCCATACTTTATTAATTCCATGTTTATGTTGCCATCGCCAGGAGCTTTTCCGTTTTTGGTGTATTTTAATATGTCTTATATTTCTTCTAGCGTTGGCAATAATTCCCTAAAATATTCTTCCCATATCAACTTTATCTATTCGTTATTTTCGGCTACTATCCCATGCTTATTGTTTAATCCTTTAACTTTGTTCTTAATTGGTTTTCTTTGTTCGTTTATTATTTGGTAAAATTGTTTCGAGCTTTGTTTTCTGTTTTCTCTTTTTATGTCTCCCATTTTTTATTTATTTTCTTTATAAACAATTACTTTCTTTTCTTCTTTTATCACATATCTCTTTGTTGTCTTCCTTTCTTGACTGTAATCATTCGTACGTATGTACCACACTCTTCATTCCACCATTCATTACGATATTCGTAAGTTGTAACCCCTATTTGTGATTTTGCTGCCTCATTTAAGCATTTCCTTAAGATTTTCCCTTTTTCGTTTACGTTTGGACTCTCTGGTATCTTTCTTTCATTTTCAACCTTTCTCTTAACTTCATATCATTCAACTGTTCAATATGCTATTTCTGTTGTTTCATTTTTTCTCACTTTTCTCATTATGTATAATAATACCTAGTAGTATTTTTTTACATTAACACTAAGAATTTCTATGTCATATAGTAATATATGATCAAAAAGTCTTTGGATCGCGATAGCCATGAAGTGTAAAAATCATCTATAGAATTATTTACTTCTGTATTATACAATATGATCAATTATATTTACCCTCTAGCAAGCCATGAAATTATTTCTTGAAAATATCGTGTTGGTAGTGACAAATAAAATACATCTGTCATTATGTGTATGTTCTGATAAATAAAACTCATCTGTCATTAATGTATTTATTAATTGACACTTAAAAATGTTTACAATAAATCATAAATTTTTTCTGATCGAATCATACTTTAGGAATGGTGTAAAATTAGAAAATGGAGAATAGTCGTACTCCTTGCAGCCTTGTATAGAAGAATTTCGGGCAGAATTTCCAAATTTTCCAACAACATATGACAGTTTGCGGCAATTAATTCAAAAGTCAGTGGTTAAATTCCGTGAAACAGGGTCTGTGTCTCGAAAACCAGGTGCTGGTAGACCACTAAAGCGGACAGTTGAAAATATAGCAGATGTTGAGGGACGAATAAATCAATCACCTAAGAAATCGATTCGTAAGCTTTCACAACAAACACAACTGCCATATGGGACCTGCCAGAGAATCCTTAAAAAAGAAAAAAATTTCCATACAAATTTCATTGCGTGCAAGAGCTTTTACCAATCGATCATGTAACCAGAGTTAATTACTGTCAGTGGTTCTTAGGTACGATTAATAACGATGACGTTCTTGACAAATCCTTCTGGTCCGATGAAGCATGATTTCATTTATCAGGATATATAAATAAACAAACAATGCGCATTTGGTCTAGTGAAAATCCACATGAAATTCTTGAAACACCCTTGCATTCACAAAAAATAGGCGTTTGGCTTGCTGTTTCTCGTAGACGGATTATTGGTCCAATATTCTTTAATAATACGATAAATGCAGAACGATATCGTAATAATTTATTGCTACCATTTGTAAATCAATTACATGATGATTCGCTCCGCGAGGGATATTTCCAGCAAGATAATGCAACAGCCCATAAGACAAGAGAAACGATGGAATTATTGCATGAATTCTTTGATAATCGAATAGAAGACTTTCCACCACGATCTCCGGATTTAACAATTATGGACTATTTCATTTATCCACATCTAAAAAATAGAGTACTTACGAATCGTTCACATACAATTGAAGAACTTACTAATGCTATCCGAAATGTCTGTGAGGAAATTACACCACATAATTTAAGGAATCCCTTCAATAATATGAGACGAAGAGTTGCGCTATGCATAGAAAATGAAGGAGCTCACTTTGAACATTTATTGTAGCTGTTTTTATTATTAAACTTTTTATTTTTTCAACTGAAACGTTTGTATGTAATTATTTGTCAAAATGACAAAACCTAATCTGTCATCAGATCAGTATAAAATAACCTATATCACACACACACTGCAAAATAAGTTAACTTAAATTATGGTACCAACTTAAGTTTAAATAAGAAAAATGTCATTGCCTTCTAGAGGGTAGAAATATATGATCATATGGTACTTTGAAGTACACATTGACATAAGTCACAAATAAAATAGATTTTAGGTTATGGTAATTAGTTGCATTTTATGTATATGTATTTTATAACCAGCTGACTTGAAAGTTGTCAAGTAAATGTCAAAACTAATTGAAATAAATAATTTCATAGATATCTCGTAAATTCCACGGCAATAGCGATCCAAAGACTTTTTGATCATACGATATATTTTTTACGACTGCATTGTACAAGCAACCACTTTAAGAAACCACAATAACGTAATATTTTTTATAACACCTCGATAGCTGCCACTATAATAACTATCATTTTCAGTATCGCATATTACAATTGTAGTAACCTATACATATAACATATAACATACAAACTGTCTTCAACAGTTTCTTTTGTCAGTGCAGTAATAGGAGAAATTTCTATAACTGTTATACACAGAAAAACATACTTATGGAGTTTTTAAAGATTAAAAAGGTATAAAACCTCTTAAATTAATATTCGTATCCTAAATACGTAATTCGAACTAAGTTGTCATCTTCAGTAGGTAAAAATAATAATTACAGTATTGAACATGGGGCACAATAAAGCTAACACAAAAATCGCTTTTAGAAGATGTTCACATATGCACTGTGTACACCGTGTTCAACACTGATTTGTTTCTATCTACTGAGGATGACAATTTAGTTGTCGAAATTATACTTAGGATACGAATATTAATATGGTAAAAGGTTTTATATTTTTTTTTAAGTTTTTACTTAGCCATAGTCTCCAAAGAATGACTTTTCCTTTAAAAATTGTTCTGGCGCACGATGACAATCAAATATATAACCTGCTTATAGAGTTAGAACATATTAGATTGAATAAAAAGTTCGAAAACAAATTTAGGTGATTTTTAGACGTGAATAATGCCAATATTACTTTTTGGATTATTTCGATACTCGCCTGCTTTATATTTGAAGTTGGTTTTTTATTTCTCGAATTACTTCATTAATTATCTACTTTGTAAATTTCAGGTGAAATAAGGCTAAGCCAAAATAAATTATTAGTGTAGTAAAATTTAAGTTACAAAAGATAAACCTTTGCGCATATATATTATGCGTTTATATAACGCAGAGTGTACATTCGTACTAATTGAAACGAATAATTAACATTCAATAAACTCTGTCAGTATTGACACTACGAAGTTCGATAAATTGGCGAAACGGTTTTTCCATCAATAAAATATCGGAAGTTCGAGTTATGACCATCATAAAATTAGCATAATAACCGTAGGGAGTTAGTAAGTAAAAGAGAGAAAAATATATATGTACAGCAAAGAAAAATAGACAGAACAAGAGAGAGAGTAAGAGCGGGAGAGAAAGAAAAGGCCATTGACCAATTGTACACCATAGGTATAAAAAAGTCCAGACCCGGCAGGCAAAAGCCCATCTACTATATTACTACGTGTATCTTCAAATACTGGTTTTAATACCAGAAAATATGACCACACATTTTCTATGAGAGATACGTATTCATCTCCTTATTCGATACGTTATGTTCACTATAAAGTAGAAAAAGGATATGAGTAAATAGTGCTGATGTGAAGATAGTCTAAGTTGATGATATTAACAGGTGGTAGTATTAAATTCTTAATTTCGTTATATATTCCCATCTTCAATTTACAATTCTTGACGATTTTTTTATACCTCTGTCATAATTCAAAACAGGAGAATTATTGGATTTACAACGCAAAAATTCAATACAAAATTCAATAGTTTTATAAGTATATTCGACGTTAACAGTAAATTTAACGTGTAATTTAATAATAATTTAATAATAAGTAAGTAATAAGTAAGTAAGTAATAGTAATTCAATATTGGAAAATACCACAAATAATTTTGTAAAGCAAATTGCTCTAATGAAGATAAAAGTCAGTATTTTGGGACATCCAAATTATATAATAATAACCTTTACTATACAACAGCAAGCCCTTTACAGGATAACAATTATCATAATTATAAAACAGATTTAAAAAAGAAAAAACATAAAGTAAAAGACAGCAATGCTAACAGAAGAACGGGTTCAGATGCAGTGTTGCAATTCCGCATCGTGTGCACCAGAGATGTCTTCTTTTAAAAAAAAACGTAGTAGGCTAGATGAATATATGAAGTTGTTGACCAGTTTCGAAACAAAGGTAGCACTTGCTCTTCTCTCCTATTAGTCAGAGAACGAAAACCATGTCTGTTGAGCAAAGAGTTATAATCCGTCCCACAACATTGGAGAAATTTCATCGCACTTGAAGGTGAGATACTTAAGAAAACGCTTCTAAATTCTCTTTAAACCGATCTGTTGGTAGACGTAGTATGGATACCACACAACTGTACCATATTTCAGCACACTCCGCATAAAAGCATAGCACAGATATGTTAAAGTTGACGGGTTGCTGAAGTCACGACAAGTTCGTGTCAAAACCCCAAAGACTTTACAAACAGAAAAAATATGGGCGGTAAATTGAAGCGACACATCAAACAGAATTTCCAAGTCTTTAAATTCAGATCTTGGAGGTATCACCATTTGGTCTACACTATTGTAAAGTGATATGGATTCGCAATTCTGTATCACAATAGCACATTTGTTAATATTTAGGGAGATGTTGTTTTCATTACATCAAACGTGCACCAGCTTCAAGTTGTTATCCAGCCCGTAACAATCTTCAATATTCGTAACTATCCTATAGATTTTCTAGTCATCCGCATAAGCTAAAACTCCGCGATCCAGTAACAAAGTAGATCATTAAGAAATATATTAAATAACAAAGGCCCCAAATTAGATCATTGGGTACACCAGATGTTGGATGGAAACGTCGAGAGTGGAAGCCATTAAAGCAGACATAACATGAGCGAGAACCTAAGAAAGAAGAAATGAGATTCAATATCTAAGAAGAGAAACTAAAGACATCCAATTTAGCTAGTAGTATTAAGTGATCTATAGAATCGAAAGCTTTGGCGCACTCTGTATAACGGGTGTTCATTTGAAAAGTCAATCTAGTAGCATGTGATTTACTGAGAACATTTTGAAGTATGTCGTAAATTAAAATTTACTACTTAACCTACGAAGTCGTATATTTTGACAGTTTCATACAGACAAATAAATAACAAATGTGATTGACATTATCAAATATCATTTGGATTTACGTTTACGGAACAACAAACACATACTAATATACATATATGCTTCTTATTCTATCAAAATTTCAAAGTAACCTAGATTGACTTTTCAAATGAACACACGATATATTACACCAACCTGAAGGCGATCATCGATCGCTATGCGTCATTTCTACCAAGTTATTGGTGGTAGAACGTCCAGCAACAAATCCATGTTGGTAAGAAGACAGCAGATGACGTACTTCAGATACTATTTATTCATATAAAAATTACTTAATATGGTAAATGATCTATAATTGCAAATAGCACAACGATTGCCAGTTTTATGGACTTGCACAATCCTTCCGATCTTCAAAAATTCACCAAAGAACCAATGTTCTTGTAAAAATTGACGTTTAGCTGTTTTTATTGTCAATTTCCTAGGATCTATTATCAAACATTCTAGTGAAGGATTCGGCCAATGCAACTTCCAAAACATAATAGAATTATATCTCGCCTTACATATTTATCTATTTACCATAGATATGAATTTATTAATTTAAAAAAGATGATTACCTACCAAACCTGCATGTCAACAACCTCATTGAAGAATTTTTTTAATTTATTTAATTTTTTCGATATTTGTTTCGGAAATATTATAATAATTACTTTTTATTTACAATAAATATATTAAAAATGTATCGAATCTATAATTGAATTATATCAATACGGAAAGGAATCGACAACAATTACTTTGGCTCATCATATGAAACTGTTTATTCGATTTCCATTGTTTGAAGGATTGATGTTTAATCCAATGTTTTGGCAGTTCAGGTATGTTAAGATTATTTATATTTGGAATTTGAAGACTGGATCAAAATCTCAAATCATATACTAAAAAAATTGGAAAGAAAATATAAATTTATTGACGAAGAAGTGAGTGACTAGAAACGGTTCTTCCGAGGACTATCCTAATGACGACTATTATCGACCTGCCAAAACATCAGATTACATAAAATCTTTAAACGATGGAAATGGTCGAAATAGCTACTCAAAAGTTTCTTTAAATTCAAAATATGAGAAAAGGAGAAAAAAGCCTCAGAAAAAATTCTGTGTTATCAATATTAAAACTAACAAAATGAGTTTATGAAACCTAAGTAAGAAAAATATTAAATAATATTTGCTTAAGCAGGAAGCTCCGACAAATATGTATTTAATACATTTCAATAATTGGAAGAAACTTTAAGAAATTGAAATTCACCAACACAATTTCTAAGATATCTTCTAAATTGTATTAACTAAATATCCAAATTATCTTAAAAAGGAATTATCGAATTAATATTGGTTATAAAGTAACGAAAAAGATAAAAGTGTATCATAATATATCAACTAATCCCGGCCAAATACAATACAATAGAAACATCATATTGATTATTGTAGGAGTTACATACAGCAATGTGGTTGCAAATCAGAGTTCTTATAGACTACTGGCTGTAGTGCGAAGCGAAAGAAAGAACACAATGATGAGAATAGATACAATAACCGAAGCTGGTTTGTTCTATAGTAAATCCCACAAGGAAGAGTTGTGTACATATTTTCTTTCTAACTATAAGTTGCAATTGGTAAATCTAGTTTGATATATTTTCTAACTTATTGAATGACAAAAACATTCTTAAACATGTATTATAAAATGTTTTCAGTATCAAGATAAGTAATCTTGAATCATTCAACGAATATATCATTTACGAAATTTTAAAAAAATATCTAACGGTAATCTTCGATAACGATAGAAGATACTTAAAAAATATAATTATTGAAATAAAACTATTGAGATGAACCGCGTAGATTCATTTCACCCATCCTGATCTAGTAGTTGTAACTGCAGACGGTAGATATCGACAACGGTCAATAGAAAACGAACTGCACTGATCTTCGCTTTCCTAAAACTAGATGGCGACAGTGTACTCATTTATTCACGTTTATTCAAAAACAATTTTATTACATATACATTTACATCTTCGTTTAAACACTTGTGAGAAATAGCTTTACATGGGTTTACAGGCTATTCTGATAAATTTGTAATGAAAATAGAATATTTAAAGTATGATATGCCTGCAGGTGCAACAGGACAACACATTTCGTAACGCAATGTCTATAAAGATTAAATAAACCACACAGATACAGTCCACAGATAAAAGGTGCTACCACAAATATAAAAGAGCATAACAATACGTCCCACCAGATGTTAATAGGTACTTTAAACACAACTTCATTTATTAAACCACGTATACATTAAAGTACTGGACTTCCGATATATAGATTTCATTCTTTTTTAATGTAATTAAATTCTCTTTAAATACTTATATCAGCAACTTAAAATAATGGATTTAAAAATTTCAGGATTATGTATAATTAATAAAATATACAACCGTAGAGCAAAATTTTATATATCAGAATCCAATTATGTAACAAAGGATATTAATGCTTTTAATATTAATATATTTAATACGTAACCCTTGAAAACGAAATCATTGAATATGTAAAAGCTTGTAGAGAATCAGGGTCAGAATCAAAAAATTAATGTAATTAAAAAATTACATTATTTGTCAAATAAAATAAAAATATTACAAAATATAGTTGTAAATTTAAATACATATAAAAAAAACGTTATGACATTTAAACAGATTTGACAAACAAATAATTATCTATACAGGCTGTATATAAATTGGCGGACCCACTACACGCGGCGATGTTCTTCGTTAAATTCGGAGTCCAAAATCCTAATACGAAAATGTTGTACCATGCTCCATATCTTTGCACGAGGTTCCTAAAGTTCGGACTTTCAGTCTTGAAATAAGCATTATTACTCGATATTTGTTGACAGAAAGAGCTACAATTTAGAAGAAAGAAGAATTGTTGTTATTATCCTTTCGTTAAAGTTTTCTTTTTGATTTTAAAGTTTGTTTTTAATATTTGTTTATTAACTTATTTTGACGAAAAACACATCTGACAACGTTGTAAAACAATAAGTAGGCAGCCTAATGTTGTTCTAGTCAAATACATTACTACTGTCAAATTCATTCTGAAGACAAAGGAAGCCTGATACATCGTTTTAGGATTAGGACTTTTAACTCAAAATTTGACCAAGAATGTCGCCACGTGTAGTGGGTCCGCCAATTTATACACACCTTGTATATATAAAAGGCAATATTTGTTCGTATGTGTGTGCGTTATAGACCAAAAAATTACTGGACCGATTTACCAGAAGTTTTTTACAAAATGATCCGCGTTCTCCGGAGAAGGTTTAAAGCTATTGAAATCCACGATTTGATTAGTAGAAAGAAAGATAGGGCGTAATAATATAATATCAATAGTAGCAATACTATTATTTAAATGTAGATGGCGCCACAAGAGAGTACTTCTCGCATTGAAGTTCACGAGGCAAGAAATGCAGTCGCGCATGCGTAGAAGTAAGCTCGAGTGCTGTTGTTTTGACAATTGGATTTATTCACATCCTTACTTTTATAAAGTGAAGTTTAAATTTTGTGAAGTAGATATGTAAATATCTAATTTTAATTTAATACAATAATTGATATTAAAATTTTAATTGTGTTCATTTCATCTATATATTACATATATGTACTAAAATCTAGCAATAACAAAACATTGCCGGGTTCAGCTAGTAATATATAAAGTAATATATAAAGTTATTTACATGGTTGTTAAAATTTGCACCATTCATTTGTTTTATTTTCATAGAGTCCCTAACAATTAGTATGGCACTATGTTGCTGGCAAGACATGATAAGGAAAAGCCGGTATTTCAAATGCCGACTGACAGTATGGCACCTGAGATTATGTTCACACTTAAAGCTGAACGATCTATATCTATCAGGGAACAGGAAGAGTGGCTCAACCGATTAGGGCGCCGCACGTAGATCAGGGATCGCTTGCAATCCAATCATGGCACAGGTGCAAGTATCTATGGAATGTGGCCTAAAAGGAAGATATCACTGAGTCTGGGGGGAGGACGGTTTTCCAGGCTGAATTGTTTGCAATCGCTGTCTGCTCCGAATAAATTCGGGAAGCCCGCTGTGCAAATAGAAAAATTAACATCATGACTGATAGTTAGGCGACAATTAAAGCCATTATGAACCCATCTACTAGGTCTAAACAGTTGAAGCATTGAGGCAACAATCCGCAACAATGAGTCCTCAACAGACTGGTATAAGGCAATACTATGACACTAACATGCGGGCCAGGACATGAGGAAATTAAAGACAATGAGATGGTCAATGAACTAGCCAAGAAGGGCTCAAAGCGAAACTTAGGACCAGAACCTGTATATAGAATCACTAAGAATTCCGCTAGAAGGGAGATATGATTATGACTAGAAAGAAAACATAAAAAAAATGGAGGCTAAAGGAAGGTTAACTCCACACTAAGATACTACTAGAAGAACTAGAAGCTAGGTTTTAAACCAACTTAAATATTAGTAATAGAGAGTAACAAAAAAGAAATTATTGGATCCGACGAGGGAACTAAAATTACACCTGAAGAGGATAGTAGCTTTTATCGAGGACACAAGACTAACAGAGTGGACCTGAGAGATATATTGGGGACGGTACAAAGAGCATTGTGCTCCAAGTGCCTGAACTTACTGGTGCCTAATGCAAAAGAATTAGAATTAGAATCAGAAGCCATGATAGACAATATTGAACGTTTTTTTTGTCGTGTATTGTATTTGTGTGTATCGCCATTCCCAGAATAAGTGTTGCAAACATATTTCAGGCTGTTTAGTATGTCTATTGATGTTAAGGTAAGCATATTTTCTTTTCTAAACCAAACTCTAGAAGATTCATTATACTGCAGGTTATGTAGTATTCTGATCGATGACCGGCCCCAAAACAATAGGCCATGTCAGAATAGAACATGGCGAAGTAGATCAATTTTACAACATGCTTAATCGCTGTACACTTTATTCTACAGATGGTAAATATTGCCGACAATAAGGTACTTGCGAGTTTAGCTATGTGAGTTTCCCATCGTAGGCCTGAAAAAATTCCAAGAAACTTCGCACTAGATGATATACTCGGCTGATTGACACTTAAATTCATAGAATAAGTACTCAAATAGAGAAAACTTAGCCCATATAAGTTTTCTTTTCTAATATTTATTGAGGACAGAGGGCCATAGACTAATTAGCAACCCTATAAGACCAAATCCAGAAGAGGAAGACTTAGATGAGCATGGAACTGATCAATGTAAACCAATATAACGGAGAAAAAAGAAAATTTTGAAATTGTCCAAACAAACTGTTAAAAATCGTAAAAAGTGGAGAAAGGGAAAAGAGATACAAGATGACCGGGTTATGTATGTATTTTTCGCTGGTCACTTTATTTTGGTCACTACGTTTATGCTATATACATGATATTAAATTCAAATATGTAATTCTTTTATGCAAATTAAATAGTAGCAGTTTGACGGCTTCTATTAGTAAATGCTTTGATCTCAAATTGGTTTACGCAACAAGCTTATCGCAAGCGTAAATCAACATCTGACTATAAATCATAAAATTTACTGCTTATTTAAATTGCAGAATGAATTCTGCAAAAATTAGCGGTGCCGTAACATCCTAACTTGTTTCCGATTCTAAAATCATTATCTGAAAGTCGTAACGAAACTAAGACGAGGTTATATCATTGTGAAAAATTAAATGCAAATTTAAAACGTCTTGAGCTTGTTAATTTAACGGGTCTGATTAATAGCCAGTAATGTTTATATTACCATTGATATAACCAAGTAGATATCTATTTTACCTGTCAGAAATTACTTTTTTTATATTTAAATTCTTAAGGTACATGCAAGTAATAAATAAAACAGTGAATGTATCTACATATGTACCTATATATTTATGTATCTCGACCTCTTAGAACACCTGTTCTCTTTCAAGGTCTCTAGGTAGCAATTATTTGTCAAAAGTTGTACCTACATATAACTCATATTGTTGATTTCAGTAGTTTTAATTTTCTAACACTACATATAGAGATAAACTAAATACCTATATGTACGTATGTAGTCCTTACATACACTTCTTTATACTAAAGAAATATATTATATATTAAACTGATTAATAAGCATGCCCATTTGGGAGCAAACGGAGTGTCGCAGTAGACGGTTGTCGATTGCACGCGCATGTATTATATTTTATATGTACATATCTTTCCGATATGTGTCTAATCTCAAGGCGGCCGCGATGTAGTACAGTTATTTTGGATAAATTAAAAAATAATAAATCAATAATTTCGAAGGCTATAAAGAGACTGTTCTACCACAAAGTACGAAAATTAATAAGTAGATTTCCGGATTTAGTTTACGCTGGTACTACAATAAAATGCAAAGTTTGTGAAATACCGCTGTCGTGTACAACAAAATATAACTACCAAAGGTATGTAAATAGTGCAAAGCATATACGGAAAAAAATGGTGACGTGTCTGTGTTCGATTTATGTATACACGTTTAAAACGGTAAGTATTCCAGCACGTTTTATAAATTTATAACTTGAATTATTATTCATTTATAAGTATACGTATCAGTGCGCATCGTTATTTTAGAGTAATAATCTTAATCACTATGGGCCGTTAGCGCCACCATCGAAAACATGTACATATAATAGATTCGCGGGAATTCGAATCGCCTTCCACTGCGGCACTGTTTGCTCCAAAATGGGCATCCTTACTGATTAGAGCAAATTACATAGTAGTCCAAGTATACTTGAAAAAATATAACTTATTTAACCAAACAAATAGTTAAAAGAATAGAATAAATTTTAGGATAAATGAATATCAGTAAAGACATGGTCTTTTCAAAATAAAGAAACGCTAAGAATTCATGTTTGAGATGAAGAGCTTACGAGTGTGTAAGGGTGACTTTATCAAAGAAATTGATGAATTTATATGAAAAAATTTTGAATTTGTAGAAAATGCAAACATAGATAGTATTACACGATCAAATATTTTATTGCAGTTATTCAGTAAATGCCAACCATAAAATAGTGACTTTTACTTACTAGGAACTTGTTTATGTTTGTACTCATAAATTTAAGAGGCTATGTCAAACGTATGTTGATTTCTATACAGTAAAAATTAATATTAATGAGAAATCGATAGAAAAACGGCGTATAACTTTGTATAGCGTAGCAATAGCTGCAATTCATTTATTAGGTCTAAGAAAGAACTTGTAGTAAAACGGCGTTGTTAGGTAAGGCCTTTGCTACCGCAAAGAGAAAAGGAACTTAAATTTAGTTAATAAAGAATTTCAATATGACCCCCCGTTCAATTTAAATTATTTTCATGAATGGTCGGACAGGTGTTTTGAAATTTTGTTAAATTGATTATAAGATAACCTCCAACAGTTATTAGTTTCAAATCATTTCATGCACAAAAGTGTGTAATAATGTTTAAACCGAAATGTAACCAGAATTCCTCAAAACTTGATGAAAAATTGGAGCTGGTTCCAATTCGGCGATTTATTCAAGAATTTTTTGTTGTCAATAAATTCACGACAATTTTGTGTATTACACGTATGAATAAATTGAAGATCAAAAAATTAATAAATTTCTTTGACCATGTAAAGCTACCGTAAAATTCAATTGCTTGCAAGAAATTTTTATGATTCTTGATGAAGATGATGATGAAGATATGAGAATAAGAACATTGAATTTTTTGTGGATTGCCTATAAACAGATATCAACTTCATAGAATATGTATGTATGAATAAAATTTTCTATTTAAATTTTAAAAATATAATATAAAACAACTGAGAAGAATTAACCATTGATAAATATTTTTGCGACTAAGTCAATTCATTCGAATTTTTAGCCGTTAAGAGCACTAATTGCATGTTATGATGATCAAATATTAAAAAAGAAGAATTACTCTGAAATATTTTACTATTTTCTTATTTTTACAAAGTACCTACATTCTAGATTCGTTCTGGAAGCTGTGATTTCCCATTCAATACTTTAATAACTCATAAATACTTTATATACTTTAATAACTTCGCACTCAACATCATATGAAGAAATACCCAAATTGTTGTCAAGTAATGACGTTCAACTACGGTTGGGCATCGCTGTGTAATGTAATATCAATAGATAACAACATCGGTTTAGAAATACACCAATGGATAAAAATCGTTAGCTAAGGTTATATAAGGTTATTCTAAAGTAAATTCTCAGTTTGAAATTGCCATAGGTTTGGCAAATTTTTAATGTGTACAAAAATAATAGCACTACTTTGTTCTTAAAGAAACGGGATTTTATTATAACAAGAAGAAATAGGAAAAAGTTAAATATGACCACCACTTCAATAAGTATTAGTTGTTTTTCTATGGTATTGTAATGACTCATCCGCTGACGCGAGATGCGTCATCCCTCTGGATGTTTTCGCGAGGCCTACGTGAAGGCTCTAGAAGGAGTATTCACCGATATAAAAGCCGCGTCGAAGAAGGGATGAACATTCATTGAATCCTACAGTCTCGCGAAGTACATAAATATAGTTACATAAATATAGAATACATAAATGTACTTATTGTTGTTAATAGTTAGTTTTAGATTATTATACGTTTTAATATTAATATAGTGTGTGTGTCTAAAGTTATTGTTAGTTTTATTTAAGAACCCTAAAAGACAAACATTACAGTGGTATTCAGGTGTGGACTAATTAATAAATAATAAACTAAGTAGACAATTAAGTGTTAATTAAGTATTCGTTTAAATAAATATACAGTGCGGAAAGACGTTATTTTAAATATCGTGATGGCTAATAGAATGAAACTGACAGAATTAAAAGTGTCCGATTTGAAACGAGAATTAGAAGAGAGGGATGAGGATACAACTGGCAAAAAGTCAATCCTCCAGCAACGGCTTCGCAATGTGTTGATCCAAGAAGGCGAGGATCCAGAGGATTATGTCTTTCAAGTTCCAGGCGGAGATGCTGACGTGAATTCGCTGTTGACGAAAATGGAACAACGATTAATAGAGAATGCGCAAATTCAAATGGAACAAATGGAGCAGAAAAGCCTGGAAACTTCTGGAAATTTAGCAAAAACTCTAGAACAAATGGAACAGAAGAATCTGGATAGTGCGAAAAATATGGAACAGCGTCTAATAGATTCGCAAGTACAAATGCAACAAATGGAACAAAGAAACCTAGAAACCGCTAGAATCCTCGAGAAAAATCTGGAAAAGAAATTACTAGAAAATTCTAGAAACTTCGAAAAAAGTCTGGAACAAGTGGAGAAAGTTCTAGAACAGCGATTAGCGGAAAAATCAGAAGCGTTAAAAGAAGAGGTTTTCATAGCTGTAGAAGAGAAAATTGGAGAACATTCTAAACTTTTAGAGGCAATAATGATTGAGATGAAATTACCCGCCACCACGAGTCATTCTGATCCCAAGCAGGTCAACGAAGAAGTTATACCGCGGCCCATCGAAATAAAAGAAGAATTTGTGACTATTTCAAAGACCAGAATCAAGCCACCAACCTTTGATGGAAAGACGTCATGGGCAACTTACCTGACGCAATTCGAAGCGGCCGCAGAAGCAAACGCATGGTCTTCTGCCGAGAAGGCGACTGCTTTAGTCATAGCATTGAGGGGTGATGCTAGTGATATTTTGCAAACATTGCCTCCTGAGGAACGTAAAGATTATTCTCAACTCATTAAACGCTTGGAGATGAGATATGGCCATGCGCATTTGGAGCAAGTATACCATACCCAACTGAAGAATCGATCACAGAAGAAAGGCGAGAATCTTCAGGAATTTGAGGCAGATATTGCTCGTCTAGTTCGACTTGCATATCCGATGGCGCCAGATAATTTCATGGAACACCTAGCGGTCCTGACGTTCATAGATGGTCTCCGGGATATTGATACGCAACAAGCATTAAGGTTGGCAAGACCGAAAACCTTGATCGATGCTTTGGCGCACGCGCTTGGGTTTGAGACTGCTAAACAAGCCTCTCGGAACAATGCTCGTGGCTGTTCTGTCGACGAACAGGAAAATGAGGAGTTCATGGAGCAGGTGGTTAGTCAAGTCCTAAATCAGATCAAATCAAATAAAAGTGCGCGGCCATGCGGGAATTGTAGAAGAAACGGTCATATCCAGAATAAATGTGATAAAAGGACCAAGAAAGAATCCGCTGAGAATCCGAAAGTCCCAAGGACTGCCCAAATCGCATCCTTGCAAAATCAAACCAATGGCCTGTATGTGGATGCTATTATGGAAAGAAGAACCTATGCTTGCTTTCTAGATACTGGATCGACGAAAACCATTGTACGACCCGATTTAATATCCTGGAATAAAGAATTACTTTCTAGCAAATGGAGACTAAGGACAGCTACTGGAGAAGCAGCTTCTGTGGAAGGTGAAGTAGATGTCAATTTTGTCATAGGACCAACATCAATCCGACATCGTGTTCTCGTAGCCGACATAGAAGAACAGATAATCTTGGGATTAGACATCATGAACACCTACGGCTTCCAGTTTAACATGAAAGAAGGCACTTTAAAAATAAATAATGAGGAATTGTTTCTTCATGGGAAAAATTGTGGGAGTGTACAAGTAATTACAGCAGAGAATGTTGTTCTGGATGCAAGAAGTGAGACATTTTTGACGGCGTGTATGGAAGGTGATTATTTGGACGGAAATGTTACAATGTTGGAACCAAAGGCTGATGATGACGAGGTGGGTCGAGGAATAGTAGTTGCCAAAATGCTGGTTAAGACTCAGAAGACTGTACCGATAAGGGTAATGAATGTGAACCATTACCCTGTTTCATTGAAGAAGGGTACCGTTTTGGGGTGGTGTTCACCAGTGTCGGCCGTCGTTCATCATATAGAGGCGAAGAAGAATGGATTCGTGCAGGCTTCCGAGAAATTGTCCAAGATAATCGACTCCGCCTGTCAAAGATTGAGCAAGAGGGAACAAAGCCAAGTTAAGGACCTAATCAAACATTATGAAGACGTCTTTGAAACTGAAACTGGTACGAAAGGAAGAACCAATATTGTAATGCACAAAATAAATACCGGCGATGCAAGTCCAATTCGACAAGGACCAAGAAGGTTACCACTGGCAAAACGTGAGGAAGCCAAGCAAATTATACAAGATATGGAAGGCCAAGGAGTGATTGAACCATCGAATAGTCCATGGGCTTCACCAGTGGTCCTTGTCAGGAAGAAGGATGGATCTACCAGATTCTGTGTGGACTATCGTCGTTTGAATAGTGTGACCAAAAAGGACAGCTATCCTCTCCCAAGAATAGACGATACGCTAGACACCTTGGCAGGAGCAAAATGGTTCTCCACTCTCGACTTAAAGAGCGGTTATTGGCAAGTGGGAATGGATCCCAATGACAAAGAGAAGACTGCCTTCAGTTTAGGTACAGGTCTCTGGCAATTTACAGTCATGCCATTTGGACTGTGTAACGCCCCAGCTACTTTTGAGCGACTCATGGACACTGTACTTAGGGGACTGTCTTGGAACACCTGCCTGGTATATCTCGATGATGTGATTGTGGTAGGGAAGACTTTTGAAGATCACATGAAAAATTTGGAAGTAGTATTCCAGAGGTTGCGAGATGCCAACCTGAGATTAAGTCCAAAGAAGTGTCACCTTTTCCGCAAGGAGGTAAATTACCTTGGACATGTGGTTTCCGGAAAAGGAATTGCTGTGGATCCAGAAAAAGTAAAAGCTGTGGAAAAATAGCCGGTACCCAAAGACAAACATCAGCTAAGTAGCTTTTTGGGATTATGCACATATTATCGACGCTACGTTCCTGGATTCTCCAACATTGCAAAACCACTTACTCGCCTAACAGAAAATCGAGCATTCTTTTGGAACAACGAATGCCAAGCGGCCTTTGAGTTGTTAAAAGGTACGTTGATCAGTGCACCTGTTTTAAACTATCCACTGCCATCTGGGAGGTTTGTTTTGGATACGGATGCCAGTAACGTCGGGATTGGTGGCGTGCTCTCTCAAATCCAAGATGGACAAGAAAAGGTCATTGGATACTTCAGCAAGACGCTGTCCAAACCGGAGAGGAACTACTGCGTAACCAGGAGAGAACTATTGGCAGTAGTTAAGACCATTGAGCACTTTTACAAGTACCTGTATGGGCAGAAGTTCCAGATCCGCACTGATCATGCCGCCTTAAAGTGGCTCTTGCAATTTAAGAATCCAGAGGGTCAAGTAGCTAGATGGATTGAGAGGCTACAGGAGTATGACTTTGTTATTGAACACAGAGCAGGCCTCAAACATCAAAATGCAGATGCCCTTTCCAGAAGGCCCTGTCCAGAAGACTGTCGATATTGCAACAGAATCGAAGACAAATCGGCCAACGCTCTTCGAACCACCGTTGTTGATGACCAATGGCAACCTGACAATTTGCGCGCAGATCAAGAAGCTGATCCGGATCTTGCAGTCCTCAGGGCTTGGAAAAGAAATGGGCAAAGACCGACCTGGCAAGAAATTGCTTCCCATTCACGAGAATTGAAGTCATACTGGGCACAATGGGATTCCTTAACCATGGATGACGATCTCCTGAGACGTGAGGTCGAAAATCACGATGGAAGCGAGCGGAAGATGCAAATGGTGGTTCCCAAGAAAAGAATACCAGAGGTATTGCGAGAACTCCATAATGGTGCTTCTGGGGGACATTTTGGAGTCCATAAAACACTGGAGAAGGTGCGCCAGAGATTTTACTGGGTGAATTGTTCACGAGATGTGAAAGAATGGTGCCGAAAGTGTGCTAATTGCGCCGGAAGCAATGGTCCCCAGAGGCGTCGACGTGCACCCATGCGCCAATACAATGTAGGAAGCCCATTTGAAAGGATCGCCATAGACGCCGCCGGTCCTTTTCCAGAAAGCAGCAAAGGAAATAAATACATAATAGTGGTCATGGATTACTTTACCAAATGGGTTGAAGCATATGCTCTACCAAATCAAGAAGCTGGAACTGTAGCAGACGTGATTGTGAAGGAGTTCGTCAGCCGTTTTGGTGTACCCTTGGAACTTCATTCCGATCAAGGGCGAAATTTTGAGTCCAGTCTATTCGAAAAGATGTGTGGACTTTTGGGCATACGGAAGACGAGAACAACTCCCTTGCATCCACAATCAGATGGGATGGTAGAACGAATGAACAAGACCATGATCAGACACTTATCCAAAGTGGTCTCCGAACACCAGAGAGATTGGGACGAACATTTACCATTATTTCTAATGGCGTATCGAGCCTCCGTTCAAGAGACAACAGGCCAATCACCAGCCAACGTGCTATTCGGGAGGGAACTCCGATTGCCCTGTGATTTAAAGTTTGGAAGCAAGCCTGGTGATGATCTTGCCGGAGAAGATTATGTCAGCACGCTCAGACGACGACTAGATAATATCCATGAACAAGTCAGACATAATATCCAAGATGCAAGTGACAGAATGAAAGAGAGCTATGACATCAACGCCGAGAAGAGTGGTTACCATGAAGGCGATCGGGTTTGGTTGTATAATCCACAACGTCGACGGGGCCTATCTCCAAAACTTCAAAAGAATTGGGAGGGGCCATACGAGGTGTTGAAGCGGATCAACGATGTAATATACCGCATCAGGCGAACACCTCACACTAAGCCAAGAGTCGTACATTTTAATCGATTAGCCCCATACTCTGGAGACAATGACGAAACCGTTGACTTGCGCCGATTGGGTAGCCAATACCATGAACTAACCTTCGAAGACTTTATGCAAGAGTATTCTGGTTCGAGAAAAGCTCGATTTGGGGTAACCATCGAGAAACAGCAGGATTTGTTCACGGTGCCGCCAGACTACGCGCTTGCTCATTGCGTAGCCCGAGATCTACGAATGGCCAAAGGAATTGCCTGGGAATTTAAAGAGAGATTTGGCAGAATCGAAAGGCTAAGGCAGCAGGGACCAGCAATTGGGAAGACTCTCCAAATAATAAATGAAGGAAAGCCCATATTTTATTTGGTCACGAAAGAACTGTCGAGCCTAAAGCCAACCTATCGAGCCTTATGGGAGGCCCTGACCCACTTACGCGAACAAATGTTACAGCAAGACATTCTGAAATTAGCAGTTCCAAAATTGGGTTGTGGATTGGACCGCCTGGACTGGAGAATTGTAAGGAGCATGTTGGAAGTAATCTTCCGACATACTGGTATGGAAATTCTGGTATGCAGTTACCAGCTTGAATATTCCTGTCCATCCAGGCAAGATAAGACCGTGGACTGTTATTTCGATATGACGTCGCAATGTAACAAAGGCCCTACCTGTCGATTTCGTCATCGTTTGAGGAGACCAAAGCATGACATATTTCGGGACGAAACTTCATTTTTAAGAAGGGGGCAATGTAATGACTCATCCGCTGACGCGAGATGCGTCATCCCTCTGGATGTTTTCGCGAGGCCTACGTGAAGGCTCTAGAAGGAGTATTCACCGATATAAAAGCCGCGTCGAAGAAGGGATGAACATTCATTGAATCCTACAGTCTCGCGAAGTACATAAATATAGTTACATAAATATAGAATACATAAATGTACTTATTGTTGTTAATAGTTAGTTTTAGATTATTATACGTTTTAATATTAATATAGTGTGTGTGTCTAAAGTTATTGTTAGTTTTATTTAAGAACCCTAAAAGACAAACATTACAGTATATACGGCATTAGAAAGTGTATTTCTTGGTATGTTTTCAATGACATCTGTTATCGATTGTTTAAGTTCCGCACAAGTAGTAAGTCTACTAAGAAATATCCTTTCTTTCAGGTAACCCCATAACCAGTAGTCAGCCGGATTCATGTCTGGTGACCTAGCAAGCCAATTGTTTGGAAAATGTCTACTAATTACTCGATCGCTAAATGTGTTAGTTAATAGTATTCTTACGGTATTCTGTATGTGAGGTGGAACTCTGCCTTGCATATAAATAATGTTTTCAATATCATGATTCTATAATGCCAGTATTACGAAGTCTTGCAACATTTGAAAATATCGCTGTCCGTTTACCGTTACTGTTTGCGTTTATCGATTTTCCATTTCTTCATAGAAATATCATCCTAGTATAAAATTTGACGTAAAACCACAGTAAGTTTGACATCATGTAATCCTTGTTGAACAATCGTATTCGGATTATTATTCCACCATATCCTGCAATTGTGTGTGTTAATACCTCCATGTAACTCAAAATATATCTCGTCTGTCCACAAGATTTTGTCGAAGCATTCTATGTTATTTTGAATTTCTGTTAACATTTGCAAAGCGAAAATTACGTGAATCAGTTTATCTAGTTCTCTGATTTCAAATAACATTTTAATTTTATAAGGATAGAGCCTAAGCTGTCTTCTCATAATTCGCCACAGTGTAGAGTAACTCATTTCCAAACGCTTTGCACTGCAAATATTATATGCTGAATTTTCACTAATTTCCTCACTTCTTGTAAAACTACAGCTACATTCACCTCGTTATTAACTAATTTCGGTCACCCGATCGTTTTTAATCGGTAACTGAACCAGTTGCCTCAAATTCGCTCACAAGCTTACGAAATTATTTTACAGAATAGGATCCATTTCTCAAACCATGTAAAGTACGAAATCTTCTCAGTGCATTTGGATATTGTCTATTGCATTCATAAGAACACTGAATATACCAATACAAACTCGTAAAGACAAAACCATCGTGCATAACAAATAAAATTGACAGTTACCATAAAAACAAAATGAATATGGAAAAGAAAACCCTCTAAAGCATATTGATAACTATATAAATGTATAACTGTATAACTTAGATTACACCATGAAATGTTTTATTTCATATATAGTGCTCCAAACTGCGAAATAAATAATAATATATCGACATAATAGCGATAAAATATGATAAGTTCAACAAAACTTCGTACACTAATTCGTTTAAACTTCTGCAAATTAATATAATAATAAAAAGTATGTGCTCTTGCAATAACGTCTACGAGGATCGGCTCCTATTTGATACATTGGTAATGTAGAATACATAATGGAGAGATTTGGATGCATTTCTGCGGCAATGTGATTCATTGCTTTTTTGTCTGTTCAGACCTCATGAACGAAAAGTGAATGGCACATTATCCCGTCATCCACACTATTAGCAATAATTTCTACACTACGGCACTAGTAATTTCGGTGTATGTTTGGGATATTCGCGGTTCTGCCCTAATCTTTTTTTGTTGTCATATATTCATTGATCATGACTTATTACGATTCAACTCAAATTTATACGTAGGCAACTCGTGTTGAAAGTAGTTTTTATACAAAATGAAATATTCATTCGTTCTTTACAGTGATTCTCTTCTTATTTAAAGATCTATTAAAATTATGCCCGAATAATATAGCTAAAATTTTGCAAAAAAATAACAATTGTACCAAATTTTGTTACCTAGTTGTATTATGAGAAGGTGTGATTCTTAATCCAAATCTAATAATTTTAATTTGTAATATATATTATTTATAAATAATACGCTATTGGAGTAAAAATTTTTACAATTCTCTCTAATATTAATTTTCAAAACTAAAGTCGGGTATAAAAGAAAATCATTCTTAAGTGACTATAACTGTAGTTTTCAAAGATTTTGAAAACTGAATCCATTTACCATTTCTCTAAACTCCATGTACTCCATACTCGTATACTAACTCGAAACTACATTTTGAACAAACTATATGAAACAAGAATAAACCTTCAATACCTTTTTTACTTAATCGCATCAAATTTTAGACTATGACTTATACTCGAAAAGAAATTTTCGTCCATGAAAATCGTCAATACTATCCATACGTAGGATGCTGCTATTTTACGTATTCGGAATAGCAAACAAAAAAACAAAAATTTATCATTGAAATTGGTTTTATCGTTTTCAAAATATTCTCCGTGATGATTGATACACTTTTGCATACTACTGAACCAGTACTTCCAAAACATGCATTTTTAATGCATACAACCCCTTCTTCTGGCGTCGAAAATCGTTGACTACCTAGTTTATTCTTCACGTATGAAAACAAAAAAATCCTTGTACGCCAAATTAGGACTGTACTACGAATGGCATATCAATTCTATGTTTTGACCGGTTAAATATTTAGTTGTTTGTGCCTAAGTATGAGAGCTCGTATTATCATAGTGAAGAATGATCCTGTCGCTGGTTGTTTTTTCTTATTCCTTCAAAGACATTTGACAAATAAATGGCTGTGTGCCATTCAGAATTAACCGTTCCACGATCCTCTAGTGGCACTGTAGCTACATTGTGCATTTTTTGCCAAAAATCAGACGACCAATTGCTTCGAAGAGCTTCTTGCACGAACAACTTTTGTTATGTTTGCCTCGTCTTGGAACATCCACACCGTCGACTGCTATTTGCTTTCTGGCTCATATGCATAGATCCAAGATTCGTCAACTGTGTAGATATATATGACATTTTACACATCATGATTGTATTTTTTGAGCGTTTTTTTTTTGCACCAATTGGCACGAGCGTTTTTTATGCAATTGTCAAATTATACGGGATCGAACACGAACACATTTTGTTCACGGCTAAATGTTCATGCAATATCTTAGGTATGCTTGTCATACGACATTAAGCCCAGGGATGCCCCAATCTCACAAATTCATCCATGAGCGAACGACGAACTCGTAACACCAGTGCTGCTAGTTTCGGACACATAAATACATAGGAAAATAAGAATTATCAAATTAAATTAATGTTTTCGTCAATAGTCACATATACAAACGTATGGATATATTTCGATGATATATCTCGAAAAAACTGAAATAATAATACAGATAGTATATCTAAATAACGCAAATGCTTAGGACACCCGTCATATTAATAGTCGATATGAGTACAAAGTTCATGCGAAAATCAATTCTATTTTGAAAAGGTATGAAAATGTGACATGTTGAATAAAATCAATGTACTTTCTCCATGATTGTCTGTACGGTCGAGCCAACTCTGAAATATTTCAAAACATCTAATCGTATATATTATTGCAGCTGTCTATATAAGGTTATTTTCAAATGTCTTCGCACATAATTTTACACTTATTTTGACGGTAACTAGTAAAGATATAGAAAACCTGTATTTTATTTATAAACCTGTTTTATCGACATATTTAAACGTTCTTCATAAGTGTTGCATACACTACTTGCCGTGGTCGTATATTTCCAGTAGCATCAACACTTACATACGCAACTCTTGAAGACAAAGACCTCTGCTATATCTCGATGGTTTTGAAACGAAAAACGAGCAAAACGACCTACGAAAGAGAGGAGATTATAAAATCATCAGTCAATTGGTGCTCCGCATCTCGCACACCTGCCTCAATGCAAAGGTTAGCGTTCATAAAACAAGTTTATAATTTTCATCAAGGTATATATCGTACATAAGAGTTGAGAAAGTATCTTTGTTTCTACATACGATAATATTACATATTTTGAAATAGAAAAATGAAAACATAATAATAAATATTTAAATAAATAAATAAAATAAACTACATATACAGGCTGATTCTAAATATATGCGACAAATTTTATGACCTGATTCCTAGGATTATTATGTTCATAAAAGTTCATATGAATGTATGTCTTAAACGGCTTAGCTTTAAAGTTATAGGATGTTTAATAGTAAATTAATAAAACGTACACAACCAAATTAACTTATAAAAATTGTTGCTTTCAACTGCAATGCAAGCTTCTATCCTCCGTTGCATTGATTGGTGAGTGTGTTCAAGAATACCGGGGGTGTTTCAAATTGTCTGAAATGCTGCAACAATACCATTCATTTGTTATAGTATAACTAACAAGATTTAATATCACACCTGTCTCTGCAAAGGCATTCGTTTTGAAGGCAAAATATTTATTTGTCATTTCAATATTATTGTGTCAAGGTATTGTCAAAGTTTTCTAAAATGACTTACACAAATGCTGAGTTGTGCGATATACATTTTGTTGACAGTCTCACCAATGGTAATTCACGTGCACTTGACAGTTTTATGAAGAACGATACCCGAACCGTGTCGTCCCGCATAATTCGATATTTGCCCGTCTTCACAAACGTCTTAGTGATATGGAAAGTTTTAAAAAAACATACGGCTGATAGGGGGCACCTACGTACCTTTAGAATTCCACAAGTGGAAGAAATTGTACTAAATGAATTTGAGGAACATCCTATTACAAGCACCAGAATAATTGTTGCCATTGCCTTAAGCAAAAGTCAGCCCACAGTTTGGACGATATTGAACAATCTACTGTTATATCCATATAACCTATAATGGCTACAGGCACTTTCTCCAGCAGACTTCCCGCAAATATTGGGGATACAACAAGTATTCTACATCGACGAACTTAATTTCTCCAGACATGCTATTATTAATTTTCATAATAATCACACATGGGCCGAAGAAAACCCACACGTTACATTACAAATATCAACATGAAGTCTCTATTAATGTATGGGCTGGAATTGTTGGTCATTTGATAGGTCCATATTTTTTGCCGATGAGGTTAAATGGTGAAGTATACTGACGATTTCTTGAAGATGAGGTATTACTACTGTTGGAAGAAGTCCCGTTGCAATTAAGATTACAAATATATTTTATGCACCATGGTGCTCCAACACATTTCAGATTAGTTGCTCGTGAGTTTTTGGACGGTGCGTATCCAAATCAGTGGATAGGGCGAAGAGGTCCACAAGCGTAGCCTCTGCGATCTCCAGATATAAATTCTCTAGATTTTTTTCTCTGAGGTCACCTTAAATTACAAGTTTATACTACTCCCATTGAAAATGTTGATGAAATGAGAAATTGTATTATTTGTTACAGCATTTGAGGCAATTCGAAATACCTCCGGTATTCTTGAACGCACTCTCCAATCAATGCAACGGAGGATAGAAGCTTCCACTGCAGTTGAAGACGGTCATCTCCAACATTTTTATAAGTTAATTTTCTTGTGCCAAAGCTATGCGAATCTGAAAAATACGTATAAATATCTAACTGATAATCAAAAAATAAATTTCTTTATAAGTCATCAAAAATTTCCAAATTTTTAGGGCCAAAATATAGTTAAAGTCGGTCCATAACTTTGTTTATTCTAAATTTACCAGAACACAGCTGTAATTCAAGTTCATTGTTCTGCAAAAAATCGATAGTAATATCGATAACAATAAGTTAATGTTATCGTTTTCTTACCAAAACATTTATGGAATATAGTCAGCCGCACATATGGAGTTTTTATTACAACGTTTTTTTTGTTGATATCAGTATTAGCCTTACGTCGAAAATGTCGACAACCCTATGGCTCATTTTAATTGATGTAATTATAGTTAAATAGTTTGAACGTTAAATCTATTTTAAAATAATATTATTATACCTATAATTAAAAAAACATTTTTTTCTTTAAAGTTGTGGTGGTACTGAAAAATACCGATGTAGGCGAAACAGAACAAAATAATTCGTCGGTAAAGAGAATAAATATTTAAGAAACCACAGAAATAGTTAACGATTTTATTCTTGTATGAAAAGTTTAATACAGTTATTAAACATAATTTCATAAATATTGAGGATAGGACATATTATTAAAAATAAATAATGAGAAGCAAACGAACATATTAATGTTGTTGAGAAGAAAGTTTCGCCTGTCGAATAGAAATAAAGTGCTATTATGGGTTGGAATTAGCATCAGACTTAGATACAGAAAAAAATTAAAACAGCTCTATATTTATATACAGTGTGGTCATAAAGTTTGGAACCAAGCTTATAACTGCATTATTTTACATTTTTTGGAAAAACGCTCGGACACGTATATTTTCTTTTTTAAAACGCCAGCTTTTAACATACAATTTTTTTCTATGACGTCATTGGTTTTCGAGTGATGACGTTATCAACACTTTCTTTAAATGGCAACCATATTATTTTTTTCTAGTTTTTGGTAGATCTTTATATCCACTAAATAGTGATATAAAACAATTGGTATGTTGCATCACATTTTTTTTGAAAATATGATACAAATTTAAAAAAATACGAAAATTTTATTTTTGTACAAAATTAAAATTAAATTAAAAAAAATACATCTGAACTTAAATTTATTGTAACAGTTAACGTAAATTTTCAAAATGGACCCCACCAACCAACTGACACTGTCCCAGCAGAGTGTAAATGCTTTGCGATCAATAGTAATCTGCGTTATTCGCTCCAGGTCAAAAGAAATTCGTCTTCCCAATCGGCCAATTACTTATTAAAAAATCTTATTTAACATTAAATAGTTTCACAAAAAAGGGCCAAAGAAGTTTAATTTATTTTAAAAATTGACATGATCTGGCAGACCATTTCTTAATTAAAATTATCGCCCAAAAATTGAAGATTTCAAAAACTAATTAAGCTTACAAAATTTACTGAAATATGTAAGTAAGTTTTTTTCACACTTCTGTCTTGTGTGAGGACTTAAATATTCTTCTTGAACAAATCGTATCGTCAAAAGCACATGTATTCAAGTTACTATGCAAAAAATTTACAAAAACAAAAACGCACTTTTTTGCAAGATATTTCTTTATGACATTCTTGCTTCTTTTTATACAATTTATGTACAAAAATTTTAGTTTGAAATTGTTTCTATGGCGACAACATTGTTGAATTATTTACTTCTATTTTTGACGTTAAATTTTTGAGATATTGCGTAAACATTGTTCATTTTCGCTAATATAAAAAATGGCACATTTATCTGAGCGAGAAGAATCAAAATTTTAATTATGGTTGGGTATGGGGACAGACAAATAACGCATGCAGAAGCATGCGATTTGTTTAACCATTAACACCCTATAGACCTCCAATTACCAGGTCTACGGTGACAAAACTAGTTGGAAAGTTTACTGAAACTAGATCCGTAAAAGATCGACCACGGCAAGGTAGACCTCAAGTAGGAGAAGATGTGAAATTAAATGTGCTTCTAGAAGCAGAAGAAAGGCATCATGTTTCCACCAGACAACTTGCGTTAGTCAATCAGGTGGCTCACTCATTTGTCGTCAACTTATTTAAAAAAGAACACTATCGTCCTTACAAAGTTCAACTTGTACAGGAATTACATGAGGATGACGAAGATCGTCGACTGCAGTTCTGTGAAGACGTAATGTTACGTTGTGACCAAAATCCAAATTTCTTGGAAAACATCGTCTTCTCAGATGAAGCTACGTTCTGCCTAAATGGATCTATTCACCGCCATAATTGCAGATATTGGTCGCAGAATAATCCGCATTGGACTCAAGCGTGTCATACTCAGCGCAGAGGAAAAGTTAAGGTATGGGTTGGAATGATTGGACGACGCATTTTAGGACCATATTTTTTTTTAAGGAAATTTGACTGCTGTGCAATATTTAGAATTTTTAAGATTTGAACTGGTTCCAGCGCTCGCTGTTATTTTCCCAAATCACGAGGATGGTGATGTACCCCATTCAAATATTTGGTTTCAACAAGATGGGGCGCCTCCCCATTATGGTGTAGAGGTTCGCCACTATCTTGACGAAATATTTCCCAATAAATGGATTGAACGGAGAGGCGCCATAGAATGGCCACCTCGTTCTCCTGACCTGACTCCGTTAGACTTTTTTTTGTGGGGTTATTTGAAATCGAAAGTGTATTTTAACAAACTGAGCAATTTAGAAGATTTAAGAGAACGAATTCGCGTAGAACTTACACAAATATCCCCAGACATAATTGAGGCGAGTATACGAAGTGTTTACACTCGGCTGGGACAGTGTCAGTTGGTTGGTGGGCTCCACTTTGAAAATTTACGTTAACTGTTACAATAAATTTAAGTTCAGATGTATTTTTTTAATTTAATTTTAATTTTGTACAAAAATAAAATTTTCGTATTTTTTTCTAAATTTATATCATTTTTTCAAAAAAATTGTGATGCAACATACCAATTGTTTTATATCACTATTTGGTGGATATAAAGATCTACCAAAAACGAGAAAAAAATAATATGGTTGCCATTTAAAGAAAGTGTTGATAACGTCATCACTCGAAAACCAATGACGTCATAGAAAAAAATTGTATGTTCAAAGATGGCGTTTTAAAAAAGAAAATTCCGAGCGTTTTTCCTAAAAATGTAAAATAATGCAGTTATATGCTTGGTTCCAAACTTTATGACCACACTGTATGTATAAAATAAGCAGTTAGGAAAACCTAGAAAGATATTTATTTTATGTTGGTCGTTTTCTTTAGCAGCCCACAACTTAAAAAAATAAATAAATAAAACACTTCGAATTATATATTTGGCGTGTAAGACGACGTAAGTTACATTTTGACAGTTTGAATTTTTCAATACCCAAAATCATGCTTGCATACTATTGGCATCCTGTATATGTGCATGTAATTTTTATTGGTTCTTGTCTGCAGGAACATGTTAATGAAAATATATAAAATATGCAGTTACTAATTCTTCAATATTTTATAAAAGTAATAAAAGGATATTCGTAAATAATTAAATTTAAATGATTTTATATTAGCATAACACGCTATTAGGTAGGCAACTTATCTACCATATCTGCTTAACGCTCGTTGCAACAAGTTTGAGTAAAATATTATTTGAAAGAAATACATATTTGAAATAATCTGTACCGCAAGTTCATAAGATAAACTGTTTATGTCGCTTTCTGAAAAACTTAATTAAATCAAATTCGCAATTTGAAAAACAATTTGACTTGGTTTTCGCAGTCATTTGTTTCATGTTTGGTTTTGTTTAAAATTCACTTATAGTAATTTGCACCAGTTCATTTCCGAATTTCAATTTTTCCAATACAAGCCGATCATACTTACAATAAAAATATTTCTGCTAATCATGATAAAGGACTGAAATACCCATATGTGATGATATAATTAAACAAACCAAATCAGTTGAGTTTATAACGCTTTCTTAGATATACCTATTTGGTCGTATTCCTCCCACTCCTCACAATATCTTAGATATTTTCCCACTCGTGTTGTTGTTTTTCTTTCCTAGTGCTCTCACTTTATACAGCGTTTTCGCTAACGTTTCTTCCCCATTTGTTGAATATATGCGCTCTGAACATTTTGTGTCTGATTTTGCCTCTTCCGCTTTCTGTTATAATATAATAAAAATGTATAATAATAACTAATAACTAATTGCGATTGTGAACATTTACATTTCTCAACCTTAGTGAAAAGTTCAATGCCTTCTAGGAATTATTCAATTGCTTGTTATGTCTTCGGTCAAGTTGAGTTTCCACATTTTGTAATAGATTAAATACAATTTAAGAATACCTTGGATAGAACTTTTAAACTTTTTTCTGAAACTGGTAGTCTCTTAAGAAAATCAAAAAAAAAACAAGTTATTAAAAAAAGATATGCAACTTTATCCATACCGTGTCACAGCAGTACAAAAATTGTTAGAAATTGATTACCCACGTAGACTACAGTTTTGTAATTGGTTTGTAAATATGAACAATAATGGAGAACTTTCGCAAAGAGTCATCTTTACTGATGAAGCATGGTTTTATAAAACGGGATACCCAAATTCACAAAATACAAGAATTTGGAGTAATTAATGAAGAATCGCTACATCCAAAGAAAATTGGTGTTTGGACAGCGATAAGCCAAAGGCGAATCATTGGACCAATATTTTTTCAGGGAACGTTAACTGCTCAAAGGTACCGTACGGAAATTTTACAACCATTTGTCAATCGGTTGCATGATGATGAACTTCAAAATGCATATTTCCAACAAGACGGAGCACCTTGGCACTGTACTGCAGAATCTTTGGATTATTTAAGAGAATTTTTTGATGAGCGTATAATTAGTCGAAATACTGAAATTGCCTGGCCTGCACGTTCATGCGATTTAACAACTTGCTACTTCTTTTTGTGGCCTTATCTAAAAAATAACATATTTCGAACACCTATATTGAATTTGAATGATATGCTACAGAGAATCGAACAGAAATCCATGGAAATTAATAACAATCCAGTAATGTTGCAGAATATCATCAGAAATTTTGAACGGAGGATTTTAAAGTGCATCTTGAAGGACAACATTTTCAACATTTGTTATAGTTTTCAATAAATACCTATTATTTGTTATTTATTTGTATGTATGAAACTGTCAAAATATACGACTTCGTAGGTTAAGTAGTAAATTTTAATTTACGACATACTCCAAAATGTTCTCAGTAAATCACATGCTACTAGATTGACTTTTCAAATGAACACTTG